>VYZQ01051156.1:0-14608 GCA_013400655.1 Mystacornis crossleyi
TTTTTCTTCTTTTCTTTTTTTTTGCTTTTTCTTCCCAACAGCAGGAGTAAACCTATGTACTCGGTACTACTTGGTCTGCAGAGAACATGTTGGGGAAGAGGTCTTATTGCACTGGCTAATGAAATGTATCTCTGCAGAAACTGTCGCTACGCGCAACAGGTTTTTTCGTAATGTTTACAAACCTTTCAGCTTTTGCCTGAGTCCAGGAGTCCATCCCTTTGCTGGATCAGACGTAGCAGACAGCTGCAGCAAGAGCATCAGGCTGTGCTCTGAGGCACACACAGCTTGGGAGTACTGCATCACAAAAGCATTTAATGTCTCCCACACAGTAAGCACAGCTGGCACTTGAGATAACAAGTCCAGGCATGGTAGGAAAAATATCTTTGTTTAAGACATAGAGAAGGTTTGAAAGAAAGGCTTAAGATTTGTAAGACTCAATTCAAGTTGGTGTCTCAGAACTAGTAACAGCCTAGAAGTACTGGTTGTAATGATGGTGATGAGCTGTGGTAAGAGTCATGACTAAATAATAAAGATAGAAACAAAGGTAGTGGTGATGGTAGCAATAGTTTTCATATTTTCTCCTTTCAGAAAGTGGTTCAGCAACATCCCCTCTGTCCCTGCCCACACAGGAGTAGCAAGTGGGGGAGGAAGGCTGCCCTACTGTCTCTTGCTCTGCTACTGGATTTTGGAGGAGGATGAATTGAAACATCTAAGCAAATCAAATAAACTGAAAAAAAAGAAAAAAAAAAACAACAAGGAAAAGAAAAAAGGAACGAAAGAAAGAACAACAATCAGATCGTTCCAGAAAAGGTGTTGGGAGGTGGGGGGAGGAGAGAGGACAGTGGGGACAGTGCACTGGAGTTGCAGTGAGAAAGAATACAATTAGTGTAGAAGGTGGGGGGAATTAAAAATGAGGATATTGAAGGCGCAATGTCTTCGAAGTCATGGCTTTTAGGCTTTGTCTGTTCATGGATTGCAGTTCCTGTAATTCAGACATCATTTCGGTTTTCCACAGTTCTAATTTGTTATATGAGAAGAGACTGGGTAAGAAAAACTAGAGAATGGAGAAACTAAATAACTAGAGGAAAGGGGGGACAAGGGGAAGGCAGACAAGCTTTTTCTATATTCCTCAACATAGTACATTTCTTCAGTCTGTATTTGAAATAGTAGAATATGAGCATGTCTATTTTTGCGGAAGGCAAAGGAAAGGATGGGAAGGGTAAGTGTGGGGAGTGAGTACCTCACTGCACTGTTCAGCTACAGACTGCTCTGCTGATTCTGGATGCCAGCATAGGTAGACTGGAGAATCTCAAGCTGATGTCCCTGTGGATGTGAAACTAATCTCAGGAGTAGGTTGAAAAGAGTATTGGTGTTGTCAGAAAGGGTAAGAATGCAAGAGTCTGGAAAGCTGGTAGGTTCTGTAGGACAAACACTAACAATACACACTGTGGGAGGCAAAGAGGAAACTTCCAAAGAGCCTGCCAGGTCAGTTATTTGCCATGAGACAAGGTATGGACAAGTGGCCAGAACATTTACTATCAGCTTCAAGTCTGAAAGGTAATTCAGTTCACAAGAGAACTGTGTATTTAAATACTACGGACTTGCCATCTTGCAAAAAATATAATTTCAAAACTATTGCACATTCTGTCTAACTGGAAGACTTTTGTTGAATAGAACACAGGGGAGATCAAAGATTAATGCATCATAGTATTTGTTCATTGATTGTCCAGTCTGAGAGAGTTGAAGAGGGTGCCCAGGGAAGACTACATGAACCAAGACAACTGTACATAGCACTTCCCATGAGTATTCTCCCAGCTTTCAGCCTTTTGCCATTCAGTAACATCTTGAGCCAGGGATGGCTGCAGCATATTCAGTAGTTTTCAATGGATTTCTCTCATGGGGAATTCTCCTGTTAAACCACAGGAGACTATTAGTATTCACAGTAGCCTGACAAGGAGTCTTGCAGCTCACCCTCACCTATTTATGTTGCTTGAGTACTTTCTATAAATTAATTTTATTTCTTGTCAAATAGTTCTTCTGCTCAGGCTTTTTTCAACGTATCAGCATCATGAGCAGTACAAGTTTATGTCATCCCACATATTTTAGGGTTTTTTGAGTGGATAATGAAAAATACAGCATCACTTCTCAGAATCTCAATACCATCTCTTTGTTCCTAAAGTCCCAAACTTCTTTAGGTTTTAACTTTTCTAGACATTCTGTAAAATTGCAATTAGTTTAAATTGCAGCAACTTTTCTAATCAGTAGTCCAAAGCAATTCAGTCTGCAGTGGGCCAGAGTGTGCATTGTAACTGTCAGCTGGTTCACATCATACATGGAAATTTTACTGCACATGGAAGACCCCACAGTGTTTTCTCCTGTCATCCTCCTTCATCTACTATTTCTTATACTTATTTATTTCTTTTACTACTCTGATATTAGCTGCAAGTTTTGGCTAGGCCACTTCAGTCTGTTTCCTGTTCTAGGCCGACCTCTCAAACGCTTCCATCAGCCACTGGTTGTATAGATTTCCATCCACAAAACTGAAATGTCACCATTTTCATTACCAGCCCATTCTAGGAAGTGCAGTGCCCCACTGAATATGTTGGTATAACAGATCCTTGACAACAATGCAGGCTCAGTCCTGCAGTATTATTCCATTCTGTGCATCCATCCATTTTATTTAGCATATATACCATGAATGCAGTTCTAAAATGATCCCATGAGCACTCCTGAGGCTGCCCGTGGCGTGCCCTCCGGCAGAGGGGATGCAGCGTCCTTCCTGCAGACATCCCAGGAGGGGGCGTTTCCGGCAGGGAATCCGCAAAAGGTGGACTCGCTGGGTGGCTCCTCGTAGGAGGAAGCACGTCCAGACCTGCTGGCTGTTAATGCTAGTGTCGCCCAGGGACAAAGAACTGAGAGAGGGGTCTTTGTACGGGTTCCAGGAGCTTCATTCTTCTGAAGGGCTCAGGGACAAACACCGGGATGATGGCAGGGTCCAGGGCTTTTATACAGGGGGAAATGGGTGGAGAAAAGGGATGCAACCAACGGGATGCAAACAAGCGGGTGGAGCAAGCTACATCATAACCAATGAGGATAATAGGGAGGCAGGAGTTAGAGCTGGGAGCCAATAAATCGTCGAGGTTGACAAAACTTTCCAGTAAGGGGAGGCGGCTTCAGACCTCAGATCCATCCATGTATCCGCCCATGGATCCTTCCTCGGATCCGCCCTCATTTTCCCATTGGAGGTCTAGGGTCTCAGGGGCATATGATTGCCACAGCCCATTGAATATGAGCTGGAACACCACAACACAGTCCTAGCATGGAATTCAATCTTGCAATCTACTACAGTTTTCTAAAGATGATTTCTGCAAACAGTGGTGTTATAACTGTGGAAAGCAAAACAATCATTGAGGGATGAATAGCGGTAAATACACTGGTGTCCTTGCACAGTCCCAACAGGACTGTATCTGTTAGGACAAATACTGTGTGCATTCCCAAAGTAGTGGAGAAAAGCAGTGAGCTGTGGGAGAAGGTTAGGTCACCAACTGGAGGTTTTTTGTTGGTTTGGTTTTGTTTATTCTAGTTAGATACATTCTAGTTTGAATAAATATTTTAATCCTCTGTGATTTTTGCTGAATACTAATTATCCATCAGGGGCAAGAACTGCTGCATAAGTGGTTATTCAGAACTTACGTTATTTCTTTGACTCAAAATGAATAATAATATTTTACACTATCCTTCTTCACTAAAGTGTGATTTTGCATTCAAGTGTTTTAATGTTATGGCTTTAGATAGTGACAGTAGTAGTTAGAAATCCATTTAATAGTTTGTTCTTAAATTAAAGCAATGACCATTTAAACCTACTTTTTAGTTTTTGTTTTTTAATTGGTCTTTTACTTACAGCAACAAGTCAACCAGTAATTTTTCATTTCTTAGTGCTCTCAGACACTGGACCTTATCAAAAATAAAAAAGAAAAAATAAAAAAGATTAGTCCACTGTTTTGACAAGCAAGCACCAGATATTTTATTGCTAAGAAAAATCTCTTTAGCTGAATCTGACGATTAGACCCAAACATATCTAGGTATTCTAGTTCTGATGTATGTGCTTTTAAAAATCTGCTTATATTATTATTTCCTTCAGTTTTACAGGTACAAATACAATTTTCTGGAGTGCTACTATTTAGATAAGATTATTATGATTATTAGAGAGATGCCTCTTCCTGACTTAAGCTGCAAACCATACTATATGCTGAACTCAATAGTATGGATTTTATTTAACAGTAAATGTGAGGTAGAGAGAGAGAGAAGGAAATAGAAAAAAGTGGGGAAGTTAAAGTAACAGATTAAGTAGAAAGATATCACTACCCATGGATCCAGACAGTATCCCGTTAGTCCTCTTCTTCTGGTTTCCTTAGTGGTAAGGATCACAAGGTCACTCAAAGGTTCTCACCACTTCTATATTTTAGCAAACAAAGGAATCAGTTCTCTTTGGGTACACAATTCTTTTATTCTGTTGGTTAAATTATTCCCTTGCTTCCAGTGCTAATTAGTCCCATGCTCAGTCTTTCTCTTGAGTCCGTGGGCCATGGCCTCTCCCTGCTGGACTCAGAGCTCATTTCAGCACATTTGCTGAGTTGGCTTTCCTTGTAGATTTTTTTTGTTCATTATCAGTTCTCCCCCAGCTTGTTTACCTCTTCCTAGTTTGAGATAATTGAACAATAGTACCACATTTATCTCATCTCAAGTTCCACGCAAGTGTCTCAACTTATTGCCCAAAAATCCAGGATTTCACTGAGACATTTTCAGAACGGGGTGTGTTTGGTGGTCACAAATGAGCAGTTACTTCTTTATACAGTTTGCCATAGTGGGCTAAATCGTTTGGTGATCTTAACAGTGTTTGAGGCAATTATGACCTTTAAGTCTCTTACAGCTGCTTCCTGACCACTAGGTAGAGCAAACCCTGAGAGATGAGTTTTGAGCATCAGCTGTGCTTGGGAGCCTGTGAAATGGGGTATAGAGCAAGTACAAATGTTGCAGTGCTTCTAGAGCCAACATGGGTCCAGAGGCACTCTGTGCCTGCACTGCCCTGAGCAGGAGCTCTGGTGTTAATAATAAGGACTCATGCCAGCAACTACCCAACACTGCACTGAAATCATGAGGAAAAGGATGGCAAAAAAGCTGCATGGTGCCACATAGTCAGCAAGAAGCTGTAGCAGTTCATTAGTTCTCATCAAGGTCTGACTGGGCTTATTAACTGCAGCTCAGCACTGTATTTCTTCAGTTCCTGGTGTGCATGCTGTAGGTACAAGAAATCCTCTGTGCAATCTGGAAGTTCAATAGTTATTTTAATAAGAGAAAATTCTAATTTTTGCAAGATCCTGAGATATTTCAGACTTAAAATCACCCAGTGTAGTATGAGGCTTTCCCAGATTAGTTCCGGCTGAGCTGGTATGTCTTCATAGCATAACCTTTTTGCTAATCCGTACAGCAGTACCTCTGCCCCAGCAGTGTTCACCTGGCCTCTCAGTTTGTGAAGTTTGTAAGATTCCGCATGATGCCCTATTTCCCCAGGTGCTTGGTTGGTGCATAAACAAAAAACATGAAGATACCATAATCACTAACAAAGTCGTGAGAAGTTCACCATGCTGAAGAGGCCTAAGGTCCAAATGCATGTGTACAGGCCTTTTAACTATAGATGTGGCAACAGGTTCACCATGAGAAATAGAAGCAACAAAAGCAGAGGTGACAATCAAATCCTCAGTGACAATCTGTTGGTAACAAGACATTGGAAACACATCAGGTCCACCGAAGATTTAGAAAAACAAAATAGGAAGTACCATTCCCAGTGGGTCTCTTTGGAATACTGTCGAGCAGAAAAGCAGAATCATTTGGAGAATGAAATTGAGATTTAGAAAAGAATTGTGAAAAGTGTTTATACTGGAAATACGAGCCACAAAAGTGGCTAGAGCAAAACAAAATGAGAATAGTTTTAGATTATAAAAGAAAAGGTTCAAGACAGTATTAAGTACAGATGTTTGGATATACCTCTCAGTTACAAAGTAATTTACAATAACAAGACTGAACTTGAGCGCGCTGAAAAATGTCATGTGATAATTTTACTGAAGGAATTGTTTCTGCACAGTAGAATACAATAAAACTGATTCTGCCAGGCCCAATTCAATGCTGTTATGTGCCCTCGAGGCACCATTTATACTCCAATAAAGGGAATTTGGGCACTGAAAATTATTATATCCTTAAATCCCAACAACTCCCTGCATTTTGTCCTTGCAAAACTACAAAATTACTAATTCAAGACTCCTCCACAGAAAGTTTAGCAGTTGGTATTTTCCCCCCTCATCTCAAAGATGTGTTGCTAGGTTAGAATTGGGTTTTTTTAGGATATTTGTGAAGGAAAGGTCTTTGAGGTAATGAAAGATCTTCTATCAAAACAAAAGAGGAGTCATTAATGAGTTACTCTTTAGATCTATTGTAAATGTAGTGGCCCATTCCAGATCAGTCAACTTCTTCATCGGTTTAGAAAGGAATTTTCAATAGGGCAAATCCCAAATTCTGCCAAAACTCCATTTGTTTGTTTATTTTTTCTTATTTTGACTTGCCAAGGGTTTGTGTTTGACTTGTTGCCATGAATAAAACTATTCCTCTTTCAACAATGGGCTCTCTGGGAATGGTGTGGGAAAGCTAATCCCATTACACAGCTCAGAAGTTCCCACTCAGTGGTGACCCAGGACAGGCAGCTTATCAGGCACTTAGCAGAGCTGTCAGCTGGGCAGCTCAAGTGGGATATTCTTCTTTGTGAAGTGAAACAGGCCAGCAGGAACAGTAGTAAGGGTTTGTTTGTTTGCTTTAAGTAAATAGAACAACAGGGAACTTTTACATCCTTGACCTGAACGTCATGTTCCGTAAATAAAAGACATTAATGGTAGAGCATAGTACGGTGTCATTAACACACTGGTCAGAAGTGTTAATTAATTTATAATCCACAGATGAGAGGGGTCTCCCCAAGATGCTGTGTCTCGTTACAATTCTTGTGACTCTCTTTCTTTCCAGTAGTTCATACTATCCAAGTCCTTTCCTAGGAATCTCTTAACAAAATAGTTTTCCTTCAGGGGAAGTTGTTTTCAGATTCAATGATGCCTTTATATTTTTGCTCTGAGTGATGGGCATGTTGTGATACTTCTTACCACATGGCCAAGCTCTCCTGGTGATATTGAAGGGAAGATAAATATCCAGAGAAAGAGTTCTCTTTTTTTTTTTGCTAAGGTAGAAACAGTGGCAGCACAGCCTGAGGAAAGGGCCTTGCTTCACAGTAATGAGGTGAGAATTTTCTGGGGAGGGACGAGATTATCCATAGAAATATTAAAATTGCATGGAAAAACATGTAAGAGTACCTTGGTTTTGGTGAGAGCAAGATTAATACAGAAGAGAAAGGTGATTTTTTTTTTTTTGTGTAAACGTGCCTTTGACTTATGAAGCCATCTCTGCATGAAGGGGAGGCTGCATCTGTCTTTTAAGCACTACTGTTTTCCAGAAGCCCAAGCACTGGAGACTGAAATAGAATAGAGTGCCAGATTGAGCCTAAATCCAGTCTTATTAGTGTTGGTGTCTTAACTGATTGTCCTAATTGTTCAATTAAAGAAAATATTACCTGGTTGTGGCTAGAAAATACCACATTTTTTCAGAACTCAGAAAATTTTGGATTCTGGTCATGGTGCAGCTTGTTGAAATCTTTTTGTGTGCAGTTCTTGGCTTTATTCCCCTGATATTCTCAGTATTTCTCTTTTACCTCAGTGTAAGTATAGCGCTCATATTCAGGAGACATAAACCAAACTGTGCTCATGAGAGTTTTGAATAGCCTAGTGATGACAGCCTCACCAGAAAGTATAGTGGTTAAAAGTGTTAGAGAACGACCTTCTTAAATTCTTCTCTGAGAGTCAATGCATTATTTATTTTTTAAAATCTCCTTTATTTTAAGCAATTATATTACTTCAGAGCAGCTCCCATTTCCTAATATACTTCTCAAGATGAGCCAATCTTGCAAGCTACGAGGTGTCATCAGTTCCCAGTGCCAGTGAAGACACTGAGGGAGCTCAGTGATTCCACAGACCAAGGACTCTACAAGGAACTGTCCTTCAGCCATAGTTTGACATTTGTTTGTTTTATCATAGATTTTTAACCAATGGAATGGCGTTCTGTGATTCTGAGTTTCTGAGGGGTTTTTTTTCTGTTTTTTTGTTTGGTTTTTTTTTTTTTTTATTTTTTTCTGTTGTGTACTCAATATTTAGACCACATAACATAAAAGGCTAACAGAATGAAGCTGTTTAAGAGCACTGGGGTGTGCCATCTAATACTTGCTAAAGGAAATAAGGATGCTGAACTAGATAAATATGATCTGTGTTTTAGTTTTGCAATTTTTTTTTAATTGCCTGTTACTTCATTGCCCAAGGTCAGTCTTGTCAAGTGGACCAAGGGTTCTCTAGAGAAACATAAAACCATTAAGTTGCTCTTTGATCTTGCACCTTCTTTAGAACCTTTTAATCAATTAACCATGAAGCTACTCAGCTTGTCTTATTTCCTGCACATAAAACTACTCTGGTTGCGCTGACACATCACTACATTATAGATCAAAGATTGAAGGAAATTTCACATCCAGCTAGGATAATTATGAGGAATTTTTTTGAATCCATTATATACATTTTCGTGCCTCAAATGGATGAAAAACAGCATTTTGATCTATAATGAATTAAAGGATTCCTATGTATTGTAAAGATTGGTTAAATGGGTTTGTGCATGATTGACCTTACACAAGGTGTGGATAGATTTCATGGCAATGTTGGTGAACCTCAACTGTCCATCTGTCCTTTGAAAGTGACTATTATTCATAATAATAGGAAACATGACCTGTTGTAACAAAAGCACTGGTCTCTTGCTTAGGATACCTTTAAATAAAAAAGATATTTTAAATGTTGGATGTATTGTAATATGATACAGATTGAAATCCTCTTAGCTCAGGAGTAAAGTTTTGATAATGGAAAGAGTTGTGGTTTTAGGCTTGTGTAGGGCCACACTTCTGTGTTCTAATTTGTATGCATAAAATGCTTTTTTATCAAGAATCAGAGATACCTTCATTATTATGTTTTAAAAGATCTATGACTGTTTATACTTTTATTTTCTAGTTATATGGGAGTGAAGGTGTGTCAAAAGATATATTCCATTCCTTCTGGCCAAATACTGGAATACACAAACAACTTCAATCAGCTCTTTGTTTGAGCTTCTCCCTTAAGTGGGACAGAGTGTTACCCACACCGGTCCTAAGGAGCAAAGCATCTGCTCATTCAGATTCTGCTTAAGGCATATTTTGCACAGCTGTTTCTTGTGGGACTGGTTTGGTCCCCTTCTGCTTGCTGATGCCGAAAGCAAAGATGGCCTGGCCCAGATAAGAATGTCACCTGGTGCAGGTGCAGTGGTAACAGGTAGAAATACCAAGACCCAGCACAATTTCTGAAGAAAAATATGGCCCAGTAAAGAAGCATTTTTGAAACAGTCCATGTTATGAAATAAAGGTGTAGGATATTCTTCACAGATATAACCTTATTTCCTGAAGACCTATCTTGAATTTAGACTCACTAGACTTAGAAGGAGTTACTTAGAAGGAACCCTTAGAACTTCTATAACTCACATTCTTTTCACTGCTAAGTATAAGCCACGCTCTCTTTGCAAATCTGTATTGATTTTTCTGAATGTCACACTTCCTTTAGCTAAACAGCTCCCTGCTGATTATTGTCATCTTCCTTTTAAGCTGAATTAAAAGTGAATGAACAAGTTTGTGGATAGCATGGATAAAGTGCTCTTTGATAGATGTACTTGTCTTCTGACCAAAGATGAGTACATTCAGCTCTTGGTACTAAGGAGGAAATATTTTCCTCAATCTCCTTCTGTATAAATCCCTCATTTAAGTCTAAATGGAAATTTCCCGGAAAAGAGAAGGATATTTGTGAAGCTTCTTTTACATTTACCACTGCAGTATCTTTTTCATGCTGGATTCAGGATTCAGTGGGGTGCTTTCCTTCTGGGATTTGAAAAGACACAAAAAATCCAAAAGGAGTCAGTAGGAGGTTACACTTGATTTTGAGCTTAAAGCAGGCCAAACTTTAAGTTCTTTGTTTGTTTTCTTTCTACCTCCAGCTATAAATCATCCCAGATTCATCAAACTGTTTGCAAAGCTAATCCAAGCTGGACCAAGTTACAGACTTGACCAAGATGTAGGTTTATAGTAATGTCTGAAAACAGGAAAGACTTTACATCAGAAAGCTAAAACTATCTGGTTTCATTACATGTGGCTTCAAGTTTCATTACGAAAGGTTTTACATGGCTTTGATCCTCTAATTTGGCTAAAAACTGAAAAAAAAAAAAAAGAAGTGATCTTGATGTGCACACAGCTATTTCAGTTCATGCATGTGACTAAATTATACATGCTGTACCCCAGTGAACTACAGTGTGTTCCACACAGACATGCTGCATTTAAATGCATAGAGTACAAAGTCAAGATAGATTAGGTCAAACCTCCTTGCTGCCAGCTACCTTGAATTCTTAATCATACCTGCTGTTGTTTGGAGCTGCTCAGGGGAACCAAAAAGCCTGAATAAGTTCATATCCTGAAAAACAAAGAAAAAAAAAGGTGTTCACTTTCTACCCTTGTATATCTGTGTATATATATAGACACACTAAAGATTTTACAAGAATCTGTTTCCCATAATGCTTTCTTATGGAGCCACAATTAATTGAGTCTTTAAGAGAAAGTATTAAAGAAATGACTTCAAGAAATGACTTCAGTAGAAGCAGTTTTACTACAATAGTACTCAGTTTTATTTTTTTGGTTAAAGACCTCCTGTCTTTCGTTTTTGATTGCTGTTGCTGAAGAGGAATTGCCTTTGTTCTCCTGGAGTCTGGAGAGCAGCACTGAAGAGTAACCTCCTTTCCCACAGATCTTCAGAATCCTTTAAATGGCAAGCAGGGCAGAGCCGAGTGAGAGGGGCACAAAAGTTTTCCCAAAGGAACACAAGTGATGGCTCCTTTAGCCAATAGGCTGCAGGATAAACCACAGTTCCAAACCCAGCTTTGGTGCACTCAAAACTCCTTTTTTTAAGCAGGTAGGAGTTGCAGTGGCTTCAGGCCAGCTAAGTTGGATTTACAGCTGCTTTGCATCACTGAAACAGCATGAAGTAGCTTGAGCCTACAGTGAATCTGGCCCTAGATGTCTTAAATCTTTAATATTTTCTTTTGTCTCATCTAATATTGTTGTTTTTCTGCATTTTACAAGTCTGTTGATTACCATATGAAATTCAAATGAACTGTGATCACTTTTGCTAAAAGAACTCATTCCCAAACAGTCCTTTCATGTCAGCATGAAGTAGGATGACTTGTGTAGCTGGTCACTCTTTTCTGGGCTGTAAGTGTCCTTTCTACAAAAGTTTGAAAATAAATGTTTGTATATGTTACCCACAAGCAATTGCATCAGTTAATTCCCTTGTGAATTCACTGCTTAACATTTTGATATAGCCAGAGCTGGTTTCTTTTTAACATTCTTATTTCCCAGGCATGCATGCCTTACCTATTTGATTGCTTATTCTTTGTTCTCTTAGTAAAAAACCCAAACAACACAGACAAACTGGGGCATATTTTCTGTTTGTAGTGTTTGCGTGTGATTGCTGAGCAGATTTTCAGTTAGTGCTAGGTCTCTTTACCCTTCCTTTCAATTAACCTGGTTACACTTGCTTTTCAGAATGAAAATGAAGAGGCACTGTTCTCCATGTTACACACAGACTGGGAATTTTTCTAACTTAAATGTGACAGCCACAGTTCCCACTGATTGGTACTAGCACTTTGCTGTAACAATTTAATAAATAGTAATTGATTTTTAAATGGTCAAATGTTAATTAGCTGGAAAGTGTTCTTTCCATCACCAGCATGATGTTTTGCCCTGACGAGACACTTCAAGTTATGTTAGGGGAAGGCACATGCAGGATGGTGATTGCTGGGACTTTCTGCAAATAGGAAGGAAGAAGTGTCCTCTGGGAAGGCTGTGGGAATGGCAGACACAGTCAGGCCTGGAGCTGGGTGAGTGGGAAAGGGGGGAAGCAAGCCCTGTCTGGAGTGCCTGGAGCAGGAGAGAAGGTGGGAATGCCAGCGGCTGTGGTTTCTGATAATGGACGATGAGCACTGTTTTGATCACTTGGGACTTGGACTTAAACCTTTTGTTTCTCACATTTAATCTACTTTTCAAAGTTTCTAGTAAAGTTTTTTTTTGTTTGCCCTTTTTTTTTTGTTTGTTTTGGGTTTCTTTTTTGTATTTCGTTTGTTTGTTTGGTTTTTAATTTTTCGTTTTTAATTTTTCCTATTTAGAGTAATAGTGAATCTTTTTCTGCAGAGGAATATGTGCTGTGCCACATGATCTTCCCATGGATATTCTTTGTAGATCTATGTGTCTTCTGTGGTCAGTTTTATTTACTGTTGACATTGTCTCATGTTCTTACCTTTTCTCTAAAAAATAAACATAAAACTACACAAAAATGGGTGACCGTTAGGGAAGGAGATCCAGTGAAAAACAAAACAAAACAAAACAAAACGAAACAAAAAAGAGATACTGGGGGANGGAAAGATGAGAGAGAACAGACAAACCTCAGACCCTTTAAACTTGGTATTTCAAAACAGCAAGCAACTTCTAAGGCACAGGTCAGAAGGTACTCCTCTTATTCCTGTTACCATAGCAGAAACACATAAATGTGATTAAATAAATAAAGCTAATCAGAAGCAAAAAAAAAAACAAACAAACAAACAAAAAAAAACCCAAAAACAAATTTGCAGTAAAACCAAGCTCAAGTTAACTAAGTCTCAGAGGACTTTGAAAGAAAACATACTTCTAAAGATGTTCTGTGAGAGATTTTAGGCACAGCTGCAGGAAAAAAAAAAAAANAAAAAAAAAAAAGGAAAGATGAGAGAGAACAGACAAACCTCAGACCCTTTAAACTTGGTATTTCAAAACAGCAAGCAACTTCTAAGGCACAGGTCAGAAGGTACTCCTCTTATTCCTGTTACCATAGCAGAAACACATAAATGTGATTAAATAAATAAAGCTAATCAGAAGCAAAAAAAAAAACAAACAAACAAACAAAAAAAAACCCAAAAACAAATTTGCAGTAAAACCAAGCTCAAGTTAACTAAGTCTCAGAGGACTTTGAAAGAAAACATACTTCTAAAGATGTCCTGTGAGAGATTTTAGGCACAGCTGCAGGAAAAAAAAAAGATATCCTTTTCCTTTCTCTGGAAGCATTAAATCTGTTCTGGAAATTAAACAAAGTTGACAAAGTTTCACAGAAACAACAGATTGAAGCCTAGAATGTGAAAAACTATGAGAAATAAGAAAAATGTCCTGAAGAAAGGCTACTTTAAATTTTAAGGAACTTTAATGTCAGAATAAGCAACCCAGGCACATTAATTCTATCTTTACTTGTCTCTTGTGGTATGGAAAGTATCCTAAAAGGAATTTAAAAAAAGTAAAAGTTGTAGCAGACAAAACCAGATTCCCCTGGTCTAAGTCTACAAATCCATAAAATAAGAAAGTTTATATCACACTATAGCTGTCAGACTGTTTCATAGGAGCTAGTTTAACATTTTCTGAATTATGAAGGCTATGAAAATGTTTTATCTTTGTAGCTGGATGTATAACCTTCTTCTTTAAGGCAGGTCTTCTGATCCCTCTACAAATGTTAATGAATACCTAACACAGGAACAAAAAACCCAAGGCTTAATTTCCTGTATGTAGTATAGGGCAATGATTGAAAGTGCTGAGGCTCCATGTGTAGATCTAGAGGAGTTTCCCTCTAATCTAGAATGAAGTAAAAGGATAGAGTTGTAAAGACCAGAAAACACTACTAATATCAGCATTCTGAAATAGAGTTGTGAATCTGGGAGGCAGTTTTAAAGCCTGTTCCCATGGCTGATCAAAATTCCTGCAGCATGGGTGTCATGCTGTAGAGCTGGAGCATATTTGCTGGGACCATGGACAGCCAGAAGTCTTGCTGTTCAGTGAGATGACTGGTTTTTCTCAGCTTGACAAATGACATGCAGCTCTGACAGAGTACTTCTCCTTTGCTGGCCATCACCCCTGCGGACACTGGCCAGAACAGCAGCAGCAGGAACATACCCTCCAACTCTGATTTAATCACATGGAGCCCAGGAGACTAGTGAATAGAGCTGTTAACTGTTTGGTTTGCTTTTCCCATCTGTGTTTTATTAAACTTGAGAGCAAGATTTATTCACTTTTTTTAACATCAGGATCTGTTGGTGTCCAAGATGATGGTTGATATTAGGTACACAGACACAGTTTAACCTGGCTGAGGCCCAAAGAGGCCTATGCTTTCCAGCCTAGACAACTTATTTACGAAAGGACACAAAATCCCTCTACTCTAAAATATTTTAGAAAGGATGAACATGACTTCGCACTCTCCCAGGAACACGATACATAAAGAACATAGTGATAGAGAAGGCTCACCAGGCATGCAGGCAAACACTTCAGTTTTACTCTACTCCT
>VYZQ01051157.1:10498-24498 GCA_013400655.1 Mystacornis crossleyi
ACATTCTTATTTTGCTTGCTCAAAGATTATGCCTCTAAACTTCCTCACTAATTCTGCAGGTTTCTGGCATCAGAGGAAAGTAAGAGAAGTTTGGGAGAAGCAAATACATTACAGAGTATTCCATCTGTCAGTCGCCATAGTACTTTTTGTGACTTGTGAAGTCTAGAGGCTGGAGCAGCCCTATGCTGTTTAGCAAGTCTGCTGTTTTGGACAGTGCCTAAAAATAGTTACAACACTGATAGACATTTAGGTCTCAGGAATTTTAAAACTGACATGTGCTCAGCTTCCTGAAAGTAATTTCCACTATGTAGACTGCACAGACTCACTTGAGCCTTCCTGCTATGATCTTCTGTGCTGATAAAGGTTTAAAAAGGATGAGAGTTGTCCTCAAGCCACCAGCTGAACCGCCAGTGAACTCCTGAAATTTAAGTTGCTAACTCCAGCCAGCACATTACCTATCTCACATCTAGCCTGGATAGGAGTGTACTGGGACATCTATTAAAAAATAGAGCTGTATCCACTTTTTTCTTCAGATTCTAACTTAAAAACAAGAGTTTGTGCAAACTGACCCTGTAAATGAACTGGAATGCAGACAGACACTCTCTCAAACTGCTCTGGATGAAATGAGATCTGTTCCGAAATAATTGAGTACACACCCAATTGTAAAAGACAAAGCTGGTCCAGGAGGCCAGTATGAGATGATCTTATTTTTCTATGTCATCCTCAAGTGCTGTGCTCATATGAAAACATTCTGCCACAAGAATAATTCCATAAGAAAGCTTTACCTCATATCAAGACACCTAAGAGAATGACACGCTAGCACAGGTGTAAAACCAAAAGGGACAACAATGTTTCACTACATGAAAACACAACAGTAACAGAAAATAGCAGGTTTCCTTCCCCAGAATCACACCAAGATCCCTTCTAACACTCTATAGGCCAAGAAATTATTTTCCGCCCTTTCTTTCTCACTGTTCCTTTTATTAAGTCCAACTATTTCCTGCATTGGCTACTTGTACAGTTCTGGACTTGGCTTGCAATAATAATCGCTCTCCCCTTGCAAGAAAAAGGACAGTTATTTTACAGACATCTTCAATAACAAAATTCATCAGCACAAAAATAGACACCGAAAAGCAGAACATGTCGAACACTGAACGAAGAGGTAAAACTTCAATTGTGCAGTAAGATTAAGATTGTGCCATTCAATTCAAATTAAGCAGCAAACACGACACTACCACACAAACAATCGGAAAAGTCTCTGAGATCAGTAGAGATTATGGTACTTTGTGTCCACGGGATGCTAAAGAAGAAACTTCAGTTTTCTTAACTAAAAAAGTCAGTTCAGACCTCAGAAGAAAAGAAAGACCATATCAAAGGAACAACAGCACATGTATTTGTTAGTTTCACAAAATGTGTGCTCCGTAGAATACAGTGTAAGAATAAAAGGGAGTCAGTAATACACAAATTCCCTGAATGATTCACTACTATTTCATACAATGTGGGGAACAAAGTGCCTTTTGCAGAGCTGGGGTAGTAGTGAATCAAACACAAATCACACCTACAAGAGTAGTGAAACCTAGAGTTCCCAAGTGGGATCAGAAACCATACTTCCTAAAATAAAGGAAAATGCATTTTAGCCCTAAATGGTTTAGGGACAGGAAAATTGCCATGAAAGTACAAACAGAAACAGATACACAACTTGTGCAAGATCCACTGACAGGCAACGGTAACAGCACTCAGGAGAGGAAGAGATATTTGTGTCCTCAGTTACGATGCCAGGTATGTTGTCATCTTCTGCTTCCAGTTCCACTGGTTTAGTATGACTTCGAGCAGACCTGGTCATGCCAGCAGCTGCAGTGTCTTTTAAATACAATACATTTTAAACATAGCCTGTGATCCAAAAATTCCACTAACAATTCTATAACAACCAACACAGATCATTCTACATCTGCCACAATTATACACCGTTTCTACAGGGACTTGTTACTGGCCATAGCCAAAGAAAAAGCCTGGAAAGGTTTCAACTTTGACTTTGTCCATTAGTGCTACTTAGGTCCTTTAACAAAGTACACTAGGGACAAAATTCCATAGCACATTGTTTAACACGTCAGTGTATTTCACTGTAACAGCCCCTTCCTCAGTCTCTTCGTGTGTTTAGGTACTCAGGTTTTTTCTTTACCCAAATATTGTCTCTTTTGCTCTTTCTACATGTGAAAAATACTCTTTAACTTCACAACCATACCAGTTAGAGAAACCTGGGCTACACAACTGTTACTGAAAGCTTTCTATTACAGTGTTTAAAAACTAAGGGATGGCATCTTTTGAATTTTTCATTTTTAGTTTAACTGTATTATTTCCAGTTAAGTTAGTCTAAACATTGTCTTCAGTAACAGCAAGTAAATGAGCACTGAGTGCGTCTCAAACTCCGACCAGACAGGAATCACAGCAGCACATGAATACTGTAACAAGATGGCAAAAATTCCATAGGATAAGAACTGAGAAAGGTGTATGGCACTGCTGACACACAACAGTGAGCCCAACAGTTACACACTAAACAATTAACAACCACAACTTTATGGGCTTCATTTCCATCAAAACAGTCAAATCCTAGTGCAAAAGCTTTGTAATTTTCCCAGTATATAACTGAAGCTTACAGTAAAATGTACATAAAGTTAAACCTAACGGCTCTGTTGAACTTTATCTGGAGGAAATTGATGAAGGAGCTGTAGATTCTTTTTTATTTTTAGGTTTAGAATCCAAACTAAGAGACCTGCAAACAAAGCAACATGTACTACAGAACACAGACACACACATACATATAGCCATGTCCCCTGGGGTTTTGCTGTTGTTGTTCTTACTTTACATTTTATAGGCAATCTTTATAAAAGATTAGTTTCATCATATGCATACTATATTAGAGGCATATTTCTACCACTTTTAATATACTTTAGAAAATCAGAACATAAATCTTGCTTTTGAAAACTTACCAAAGCTCAATGTATTTAAGGCTCACTAAGCAACTTCAGATTTGTAATAGTCTCTACATTTGAAAAATGCATTAGTAAAGTTTACAGATTTTTTAAAACAGTTCACCAGTCTCTCTTAAATATTTAACAGCTTCCCTCCTCCATACATTTATGCCGGCTTTTACTTCACCTCTCTTTCATGCATCATGTTTCTATGTTGTTGTCTTTACAAAAGGAACAAAAGTATCAAAAAAACACAAACAATACTCAGTTCAAACTTAACAAAATTCTATTAAGTACTCAGGGTAGATTTGGTTGGCATCGAAGATGACAAAGATCTTTGGGTTCCAGGTATTATCCACACAGCTGTCGTACAAGTTCACAAAGCTTCCATCTTTTGAAGGAGGCCTCATGTATTTTGAATCACCACCTATATAGTCACCAGTTAATACACGAGCAAGAAACATGACTTTATCAGGTCTATGCAGATGAGGCTGCAGATTCACACCATGAATCTGAAAAGTATCTCCATGCTTCATGCTCTCTTTGCAGAAGTGGCTCGAATATGACGCATCTCTTGCAAAATAGGTCCCTTTCAAATAAAAAACATAGAAAATTTGATGACGTTCTTACCATCACAGCTTGACTACTAGAGCAATGCTATTAAGATGATGAAAAATGTTAGTTCTT
The DNA here is from genome assembly GCA_013400655.1 of Mystacornis crossleyi. Classification (NCBI taxonomy): domain Eukaryota; kingdom Metazoa; phylum Chordata; class Aves; order Passeriformes; family Timaliidae; genus Mystacornis; species Mystacornis crossleyi. The sequence continues at coordinate 14,155 of VYZQ01051157.1, forward strand.
TTATGTTCATTAGCAATCCTGTTGTTGTTGTTAGATTATGACAATATGGCCAAATATTTTTAGTGTGAACATTTTAGCAGCGAGATTGTCTTGTGATCAACACCGCTTTGCTGGGCATCCCTTCCCCATGCTCCCTGGTCCTACCAGCGAGTTGTGACAATTACGTTCCTTACTGCAGCCTTAATTACACTCGCTATAAAAGCAGAGCTGTATTGAACCACTCTTCGGTAAACAAAAGTCATGCATCATAAAGTACACTAATGCTATAGGGAACACTTAATGTTGAGCTGTTGTATGTGACAGTACTTACCTTTTCCATACACAGCAGCATGCATCCCATTTATTCTCCAGTCAAAGTTATGAATACATATTGCTTCTACAAATTCGTTACTGGTGCCGTGAAACAGCATCTGCTCATTAATCGTTGGGACACCTCTTTTCTTCTTCAGCTGAGCTTTTTTCCTGCAGAAAACACACAATAAATACATAAATAAGCACATAATAAATAAACAGCTGTACAAACACACTAAATTACTACTGTGAAAACACTGCTGAGGGCACAGACCTAACATGTTCTACTTTACAAGTACCTAGATGACTCTAGTTTTTAAACATCAGAATTCTTACAGTACATATTTGGAAATCACACATTCCTGAATGCTGTGGGACTATTTTCCAACATAGTCCAAGATTTGGAAAAAAGATCTTTCTACACCAATTTTATCAACATTCTTCATTTTGTCACTAGTTTCAGTGTGGTCATTTTCTACAGATACATTTTTAAAACAAAGATAATTTTGCACATTTTGTTCCCTCCACCCACTTTACTGTCATGGTGGGAGGGATAACAAAAGCTGGTAGATTATAAAGTATTATTACCTAGGTAAACCAGCAAAAACTGATCTAAAGGCTAGTTATGCTGAACACCTGAAATTTCTTCAGTCAGCAGCCCTCTGCTGTTGGCTGCTGATCTCTGACAATATATAAACGTAGCCTCGAGTAACTTCTCTTGAAACAGGGGAATGGAACAAATTTATAGAAAAAGTGAATAATCAATTCTCAAAAGATGTTCTGTAACAGTCCTTTACTACCTCTGACCAGTTCATTTCACAAAGCCAATTTAGAATTGTCATTAATAAGGGAACTACTGTAAGAGGCAAATGTGTTCTGATCACTACAGTGATGCAAATAATCATTCAAGCAATGATCAAATGTAATCCCTTATTTTATCAATTAAACAAAACACTTTTTCAAAACCAAGGAAGTTTTAAGTAGCAATTGTTCCTCCTAAGCAGTAGAATATACTAGGCACACTGGAAATCTGGATTTGCAGAAAGCAGGAATGCCACAACATGACACTTTGGTAATTTGGAACAGAAATCACGGAGTCCAACTGTTCTAAAAAGCATCATCTTAGCACTTTCCACCAGCAGTGACAAGCTAATCCAGTTCAACAAAATTAAGTTGATCCAGCACTGAGAAAATTCTCATTCAACCAATTCACTTAATAAAAGGCAAAACCTACAGCAAAACTAAATACCCAGAGACATGCTCTTTGTACATATAGAAGCACATAAGCTGTTTCTAAAAACGGTCAGCAATCTCACTGACCAACACCTTTTTTTACTTGCTGTACTCCTCGATAACTCCAAACTGAGATGCCAGACTAAGCATTATCCTCTTTTCAACTTTTCTACCTGAGACACCAAAAGAAGTGAATTTGAAATGCTGGAATACCTGTTTCTTTGTAATATACTACCAGGCAATAATTTCTTCACCAGTGTGTGTAGGCCTGCAGCACTGCCTTGTGATCCAAGGGCAGGACCCAGCATTTCACCTTATTGAACCTCACACGACTGGCCTCAGCCCATCAATCCAGATCCCTCTGCAGAGCCCTCCTGCCCTCCAGCAGATCAACACTCGCACCCAGCTTGGTGTCATTTGCAAACTGACTGAGAGAGCCTCTGATCCCTTTGTCCAGACCACGGAGAAAGATTTTAAACAGGACTGGCCCCAACACTGAGCCCTGGGGAGCCCCAGCAGGGACCAGCTGGATGTAACTCCATCCACGACCTCTCCCTGGGCCTGGCCATCCAGCCAGTTTTTTACCCAGCAAACAGTGCACCTGCCTAAGCCATGAGCAGCCAGTTTCTCCAGGAGAATGTTGTGGGAAATGGTGTCAAAGGCTTTACTGAAGTCCAGGTAAAAGACAACTGCAGCCTTTCCCTCATCCACTTAGTGGGTCACCCTGTCACGGAAGGAGGTGAGGTTGGTCAATCAAGCAGGACCTGCCTTTCCTACACTTATCCTGGCTGGGCCTGACCCCTGGTTAGCCTGCACATGCTGTGTGATGGCATTCAGGGTGAGCTGTTCCATGACCTTCCCTGGCACAGGTCTGTAGTTCTCTGGATCCTCCTTCCAACTCTTCTTGTGGATGGGCATCATGTTTGCTCATCACCAGTCAACTGGGACCTCCCCAGTGAGCCAGGACTGCTGGTAAATGGTTGAAAGTGGCTCAGCGAGCACTTCACCAGCTCCTTTGGTACCCTTTGGTGGATCCCAGCCATCCCGACAGACTTGTGCGGTGTAGCAGGTCACTGACCATTTCCCCTTGAATTACGAGGGCTCCAATCTGTTCCCTGTCTCTGTCTTTCAGCTCAGGGTCTGGGTGCCCAGAGAACAACTGATCTGACTGTTAATGCCTGCTTTGCCTCAGCCTTTAAGTACCTCAGCCTTTTCCTCAGCCTTTGTCACTATAAAGGATGGAGATTCTCGATAACCCTCCTCTTGTTGCTGATTTATTTTTAAAAATATTTTTATTGTCTTTTACGGCAGTGGCCAAATTAGTTTCTAGGTGGGTTTTGGCCCTTCTAAACTCTCTTTTTTGTCTGAATTTCAGCCAAAGTTCTCTGTCTAGCCAGGATGATCTTAATTTTCCCTCTTGAAGAGCATCCAGCCTTCCTGCACTCCTTTGCCCTTCATGACTGCCTCACAAGGGACTCTGTCAAACAGTCTCCTGAACAACCCAAAGTCTGAGCTCTGGAAGTCCAAGGCAGCAGTTCTGCTGACCCCTTCCTTACACCTCCAAGAATAAAAGAAACTACATTAAAAGTAGGACAACTCTCCTAACCATTAACATGTATAAGGAAATTCACGTCCTCACACATGTTAATGATATAGCTTTAAATTAACAATAAATCACATATCTTTTAAAAAATCATGTAACTTACGCAAAATTTTAATATACATTTGGTTAATTATTTCCTCACTCTTTAACTTAGTCTAGATGATTTTATTACTGCAAAACATCTTTAAACCTTCTGATATGTACTCCTTCCTACAAGATACACATATTACTTTTGTCAAGTACAATTGCTTAAGACTGACAACACAAAAAAAGTGGACACCAAATTGGGCGCTTCTTACTTCTTCCAGGCCAGCACAATATCAAGAGGGAAAAAGCCAAGAACTTAGAACAAGGTTTTGTAGCACATTAAGCTTAAAAGAAATTGCATGAATATGTGTTAATTCGACACTTAATTCTGTCCTACAGTTCATAAAGTTGAGGGATCCAACAAGACAGAAATATTCATTTGCTTTGTTCAGTAAAAATTAAAATAATAAAAGCCTCTCAAGGAATCATTTTACAAAAAGCTAATTTTTGTTCTCCTTACTTCACTGTAAGGATCATGGGCATCTACCACACATATATTCTGAACATCTTTAACACATTATTTGTGCTACAGCTTTATCTAATGCATTTCTACAAGGATTACATTTCTGCAACTGTAGAAGCTACGGAGTCTTGAAAATTAAATTTTGAATAGAGAGAAATGACAAATAAGAAACCTTTTAAATGTTAAAAACTAACAAAAATTTTTATCAATAATAAAAACAATTAAACATATTTCTGCTGAATGACTTAAAATTTTTCTCCATTAACAGTCCTACAACTGTTGGTTTTAGAAATAATCTCACCTGCAAAAAAACTCCCACAAGTCTAGATTTTGTATTCTCTTAATTCTTTTAATTCGGTGGCTATCCATTGTTTTTCCAAAGAGACTAGAAACTTCATTATATTCATTTGTTTTCTTTTGCAATGGAATAAGCTGGAAAAAAAGAGGTTAGTACGATTTCAATTCAACGCATTATTTCATTGTCACATGTTTTTGACCAACTTGCATACCAACTCTTACCTGGTATGGCTCCTCGGTATTTACATTCTCCCAGTGTGAAGGCATTGGGATAGCCTCATTTTCACAGATGAAACTTCAAATAAAAAAGGTAAAAGCACATCACTTCAAAGACATGAGGCATTTTCTTCTTGTCAAACTCCTGCTCCAAACAACACAATCGGCAAAAAAAGCAAACCCCCATGAAGTTTATACAGAGCTACTAAAAAAGAGTGTTTTAAGCATATGCACTTCATACATACATAGGAGTTCTTAAGCCTTAAAACTGGGACTAAAAGAAGGAATCTCCTGAAAGTAAAGAATATCATCACACGAAAATAAGAGTAGTGAATGCAATTATTCAAAAACAAAGTTAATTGCCACATCACCGTATGTAGTATCTAACAAACATCTACTGAAAATATGTTGACACTTCAAAAAACCAGGTCTGCTTTAAAGTCAGGGTAAACAGATTGCTACTACATTTCTTATGACAAATGACACATTTCTTTTTGCATGTATAACCACATTACAATTCAGAACTAAAATTTTTCTCAGAAACTATTTGGGGAAAAAAACCCACATATCTCATGTACTCAATTTCACCTGTGGTAGTAACACTGCATAGCTCAGTTTATTGTTTGGTGAGTACCAAATTTACTTCAGCATAGCCTTACATCTAATGACTGATCAAACGGTAAGAAGTTGACAATCTAAAGCAATTAGACCTGTAAAAAAATTGTTACAATTTTTAATTGTTACAATATTGTTACAGATTTTGTTACAATGATTTGTTACAAAATTGTTACAATTTTTAAAACTCCTAGTCATTTTAGAGTAAATGAGTAAAATATAGGCAAGAGATATTACTCAATCTTTTTTTGCTGTTACAATAATATTTCTAAACAATTTATGAAGTCAGTGGATCAAACTATTCCATTTTTTCATGCTGCTTCCCTGCAGCAATTCTGATTTAACAGGTATTCAGAGCAAGTGACTCCAAAAGCAAATAAATATAAACAATAAAGATAAAACACTTTTGTTTCATTTTACTTAGAAGAATCAGAAATAAAATAAAAATAAGGAGTCTTTCTCTTATTTCCTTACCTGAATGAATTGATTGCAAAGGGAGCTCGCTTTATCGGACGCTGCTTAAGAGTAGTCAGATTGATTTGTTTCATCACTGAGCATAAAACAAGAATTAGGATGAAAGTTTTGGGAATTCATCTACAGCATATGAAACATTTAAGTGTCATGTTTTAAAAGAATGTTGCTACACCTGCGTTACTTGACAGGAATTCCTATTTCAACAAGTAACAAATCCACATTTTCAATAAATGTTTCTAAATGCATTGTCATTTATATGAGTTGGCAAAATGTCCAAATATTACAGACACAAAACATTTATTTTTAAAATATCCATCTAACATTCAGCCCCACTAAACCACAGGCAAAACTTCCACTGACTTTAATGGGATGACAAAGAATACACTATCCTTAATGTAAGACATAATGACCTACAGATAGTAACATAAAAATTGTTCTTTAACATTTGCTTATAGTGTTTTTATTTTGGATGCAAAATGTAGTTTTTTATAAAGAGATATTTCACCTCAAGTAAGCATAAAACTCCTTGTATTGTTAGATACCACTTTACTGCCAGTATATTGTTGTTTTACTCAGTCCCCGGTTTCTGTACTTGAAATATTTGAATACATATATTGGAATACGCATTTATTTCCTTCATTTCCTATGTTTAAGCATATAGCTGTTTTGTAATTTAATCAGAAAATAAACAATCTATGAATGGAAAAACCAAAGGAACTTATTAGAGCACACCTTTGAACAAAGAACAGATTACATTTATAATTAGTTACGTATGTTAGAAACCTGTAATATTCTGTAATTTACAAGAACAGCGTAAGTGAGATCTTTACAATCTACTAGAAAACCATTTTGCCTATCTTCTTGTTATTCTGAGAACAGAACTGGCCTCAACTACCCGCTGAATTATTAAATCCCTTTGATGTCAGCATTTTGCAGGAAGTCTCCTTCATAGCAGTGTTTCTTATGCAGACTGAATGGAAGAGGTTTTCCAAGCTTACAGGCAGTTGCACATTAAAAAAAAAAAAGTTCAAACTTCCCAGTTCTCTAGATGTATCCTATGTGCCACCTGCAGCTGAAGCAAGCAGCAGGTACACAATGGAGTGCTATTAAACAAAACATGCTACTTTATTAATAAACCACACAAAAAATGTAACAGGGCAGCTGTTTCTAAAAACTCCTATGTACTTTCCAGTAAAGAAGACATTCTCAGTCGTGTTTTCGCACCAGATATGAGGACAATAACCTGCTGAATGAACAAATGTACTGGTGTAGCTGAGACCTTCTATGGTTTAAATACACTCTTTGGAAAGACACATACCTGAAAAGTCCAGTGTGTAGTTAAACTTTGCAGTGGTAAAAGACAGAGATCCATGGGGGTTTGTTCGGAAACTCCTTTCAATATCTTCACTGCTAACAGAGCAGTGACTATTTGAGTCAGTCTTCAACATGAAAGAAAAAGCACATTTAGGCAAACTCAGCAATCGGTAATTTGATGTATGGAATCCATCAGAGACAATATAACTTCACAGGTATTTACCTGAAACATATGCCATTTACCACACTCGGCCAAATAAAACCAGCCCCACTGGGTATCAGAGGTATCCATCTCTTCAACTGAACCTTCCATCTTTGCAAGCACATCTTCTGATGGTCCTTGTAGCATTTCCTGAAACATTCACATGCAATACAAAAAAAAAGTTTGAAGAAATTTATAAAAAAAGCAAAATAAAGTGCATTTGCAATAACTACTAAAAAAAAAATCCTGTCAAGCTGAGGACAGATCTGTTTTTTCTTTTCCAGAGAAATCTGCTAGTTACCCAGTATTATCCTTTAAGTTAGTTAAACATTTTCAAAATTCTCTTAATTGTCGGTAAAGTGTGACAGTAAAGGCAAGAGCTATAGGCTTTATGTGATCAAAGAGAGGTGCTAAATTTCATACTGATGGTTGTAGGACCAAGGCTGCTCAGAAATATACAACAGGCTCTTCATTCATACTTCTCAGGAACAAGATGTTGGGGTTCCATCCAACAGCTTGATGAAAACATCTACTAGGTACTCACCAGCAGTGAACAAATCAGATTGGAAATCAGAAATTGTAAGACAAAAAATTAAAACTAAGACAAAGAATACAATTATTTAACTACGCAAGACCACAGTATATTATTCCTTCAAACTGCATGAAGAAGAATTTTCCCCCTAATGCACCCACTTAAAAATGACACAGTAAAATTCCTGGTACTCAGTACTTGTATTTACAGAGAAGGTTCACACCAAAAGACAGAGTGGCTCCCACACAAGCAGTGACTACCATAGTTGGGGTTCTGAAGGATGGAAGAAAAAGAACTGAGGAAAGGATATAGCAGAGGTCTACCAAATCATGACATAGAACAGGGAATAAAGAATCACGTTTTCCTTTGACATATGGAGAAGACACCTATCACAGGTTGCACATGTCAAGTTCAAAGTAAGTGAAAGAAAAACTTGATAAATCAGATGGCAACCAATGGAATTTCTTTTCATGGTATGGTGTGGATGCTGCAAATTTATGGCAGTTCAAAAAGCAGCTAGACAAGTTTAAGCCTATCAAAAGCTGTGCCAGACTACTTTTAAAAGAACAGTCCCTGCCAGATTTCACCTCATTCTTCATTCATCAATAAAATTCTGAAAACTCTGAAAGTGCTCACCTCTACTTGCATGTATTTCCTAGCATGGCAACTTTCTGCAACAACCTCCCCAAGAAAAAATTCTAATTAAGTTTCAGGGAATCTTACAGAGGAAGAGCCTTGCCCCACTCCCAGAAAAGGTCAGCAATTCATCCTCTCTGTTTAAGCAAAACACTTTGGCACTCTTCCCAAACATGTCCTCAAGTTCACATTTTCTTCCAAGAAGTGAAGCAACACCCTCCAGCACAAGTCAAACAATGTGCAGTGAGTATCCTGGATGCTTCAGTTGTTTCCTGGTCACTTCAACCCAGAAAAAAATAAGAGACCTGAAGAAGAAAAATACTGGAGACTAAAAGTAGGCATCCCTGTTCTGGCCAGAGCTACTGGGGCAGCAGTTCAGAGCAGGAGTCACTTCTAGCACTATCCTTCACCCCCCATTTTTCCTGAGCTAGCCTGCTGTAGTTGTTTGAAAAAAGAAGTGAGAAACCTCTTTGTGGTAATAGCTAGAGGCTGTATTCTAATCATCGAAAGCTCCAAAGGGTAACAAAAATCTAGATGCTTACACATCAGGGGAATCCTAAGTGAACCTCCAAAACATCACCAAATTGCAGAATTTGAGGGCAGATCTACTTCAGTGAAAATAGAAGCCTACCCAAGGCTACATACCTGGTTTGCTGCCTCAAGTTCAAGCAGCACTACACATCAGCTGCACAGAAAAAGTATTTTGAAAGAGATAAGAAAACCATTCCTTACTTCGGAGGGCATCTGTCAACATCTCTTCTATTACCCACAGCAATACAGCCACAGAGCCTACATTCACTTAGTGTTAAAAGCACAACTGGCCAACATCTTTTGATGAAAATCTTTCAACTTGATTCTTCCTCTCAGATAAGTATTTGGCTATGTTCTATCCTACTGAGAGCAGGCAGAGGTAGTCTGCACTTCTTTAAAGCTGTGGAAAGCAATTCAGGCTTTTCTTGGTCACGTTTTGTTTCCTCATGTTCCTATTAAAATGGTCAGATCTCAGCTCCCTCCCAGCATTAGTTCGGGGTGTAGGGCCTTGACTCTGATCAATCAAAGTGATGCCTTTGGAACAAGAGGACATGCCTTTACAAGCAGAGAAGGCATGATTATCTGTGCCTGTCAACACACTCAGAGCCCTCCAGGGGCGACTCAGCCTCCAGAATAAACCATTTACTAAGGAGACAGTTATTTCCATGGCTTTCAAAAATCTTACATTGAATCCACATATATTATCCTAGTCACAAAGTCTAGGCTAAGCAGGTAGATTCCAGGATACTTTAGAAGTGTGGAGGAAAGACCTTAAGGCATGAACATGTAAAGGCATAAAACCAAGAGAGCTGTTATCAAAGGTGACACAAATCCAAAATGTTTCAAGGAATTACTGATTAATTCAAAATCAAATGCATACCATTTATAAGCATCAGGTAGCATTCTGAGAAGGCTCCCAACACCCATAATTAGCACTGTTTCTACTGGTCTGGGAGTTACCAGAAGAGCTCAAATTAAACTAACTTCTCAGGAAAAACATCCTTCTAAACAGGAAGAGCACTTGTGTGCTAAGACCGAATGGCTTTATGACTGGCAATACACTTCCTTGATTTTCCAGAAGTACTTTATGTTCAACTGACAGAGATGCTTTACAGTGTGTAGTGTCACAGAATGCTTTGGGTGAGAAGAGAACTTTAAGACCATCTGATTTCAATCCCCCTGCCATGGGCAGGGACACCTTCCACTAAACCAGATTGCCCCAAGTCCCATCCAACCTGCTCTTGAACGCTCCCAGGGATGGGGCACTGACAGCTTCTCTGGGCAACCTGTGCCAGGGTCTCACCACCCGCATGATAAAAAACACAGCAGCATCCCAGTGGGCTACTCTGTGTATTCCTGTGCTGTCTGCTTCACTTGGCACATCGTGCTTTATTGCCAAAGGCTCTTCTACCTACAAACATCGACTTGGTACAGAACCCTGCTGAGCACACAGGCAGTGCTAAGGGAATCTCTGGCTCTTCCTCAGGGAACAGGACACCTGATTAGGAGACTTGCCTGAGGTGAGCCCGCAGGGCCCGGGGGGTGAGGCGAGGAGAAGGAACAGCATTAGCACCTGTACGGGACACACGGTGAAATGACAATGCCCTTCCCACCTGCGCCCCCACGCACCCGCTCCGCGCTGCCTGGGGCCGCCGTCGCGATCACACCCGTAACCGAACCCTCCAGAGCTGAATCCACTGGCGCTCAAGGGCACGGCCCGGCTACCGACCCGAGCAACAGAACCACTACCCCTCCATCGGGACCGCAGGCCGCTCCCACGCGTACGGCGGCCGACGCCTCCCACCCCCGTGCCCGAGCTGGCAGCGCGCTGCGCGGCGGGGCGGGGCGGG
>VYZQ01051159.1:0-17223 GCA_013400655.1 Mystacornis crossleyi
ACGTAATCAAACCCGGCCCTCGTGAGCTCCCCCACACCTCTCAGGTTATAAAAAAACCCACAAAAAACGCCCCTTGGGAGGCTCTTTCCTGTCGGCAATGATCCAATAAACACCTACAAGAATCCTGCCCGGAGAGAGTGTCCGAAAGTCCTTTGTCTTTGTTCTTATAACTCCCCGTTCCCCTGGGGTTTGCAGCTAGCTGGATCCACCCCCCACCAGGAACGGAGGCAGTTACAGTACTTCCCACCAACCTCCAAGGTACGAGGTACCAAAAAGAAGTGCCAGGCAGAGTAGCCCAAAAATCACTCAAAAAGGGTTAATGAGCCTTATAAAATGAACTTTCCCTGACACAGGCTACCTGCTGCATGGCCATCTGCAGTATATCAGCCTCTCCACCTTCCCTCCCCCAGCATGATCCTTCAAACTCCCCCTGCTTCAGCACAACCCCTTCCCAATCTAAAGAGCATCTGAGATCCTGGGATTACCCTGAATGTTTTTCTTTAATCACTTAAAGTGTTGTTCAGCCCCAGAATTCAGGAATCTCTGGCCTCTCCAAGGTGTGCAGCAGAGGGTGGTTGGCCAGTGACACAGCCACGGCAGGCACTTGCTTTCATTGTTATCCTGCTAATTAATAACATCCAAATTAAATGAAGAAAGCCCATTACTGGAGGATCAAGGGAAGGGCAGAGATAAGAATGCAGTAAGAGAGGGACTGAAGGAGTCTCCTCTGTTCTCAAGTCCTGTTCCCTGTGATTCCCATCACACCAGCTTATTAAAATCCTGCCTTGGAAGTAGTGGCTTTTCCCCTGCTCCCCAGGAGAGGCTGTTAAAGAGCTTCCCTTATCATGTATCCAGGAATCTCCTCATTTGCAATTAAAACCTACACTTAACCTGTTTGTTCTTGATCTGTGGTTTAAATCACCTCTCCTCCATGGGGTTTATCTCCCCTCCTGAACAGCAGCCTCTCCTCTTCTCCACAAGAATTTATGGCTCAATACACTGGACAAGCATCCCCTCTTTTTCCCCATATCCACATCGCTCTCCTGCCTGTAAACCTAAATCCCCTGAGTCTGTGCAGAACCCAGCACTGACAGGCACTTTTCCGGGTGGTGAGGACAGGAGGCCCTGCTGGGGACAGCCAGGGAGTTGGTGAGGCTCATCCTGCCCAGGATGCTGGAAGGAGCAGAGGCCAGCAGGGTTCAAACAGCCTCTCCAGGTCGTTTGTCCCAAAGGTGGGGCTTTCTGGCGCTCCCTGCAGCTGCCTGTGGACAGGAGGCAAGAGGCAGCATCACACCTGAGTGCCAAAATTACACTGTGGTCACGCTGACAGGATTTAGGAGCCTTCTCCACAGCCTCAAGTCCTCCGTGCCATGCAGGACATCCTTCCAGGGACAGTATCTCCTAAAAGGGCTGACACAAGCCTTTTGTCCATCTCTTCTATTTTTTTCTTCCTTTTCCCCATCTTCCTCTCCCCTTGGTGTACCTGGAACCTGGGCACATCCTCAGCTGCCCCCATCCAGCAGCAGGAAGGCAGCTGTAGGGTTTTCTCCTACCTCAGGGTTCTGGATCACTGATTTCCAGGGCAGCATCACAAGCAGAAACTCTCATCAACACCAAGACACTCTCACTGTGAGTTCATTAAGTGCATTTAATTACCAAAAGGGCAGACAAATGCAGCAGGGCTGAGGCCTGAAAGGCTACACACAGGGACCCCCCTTCCTGGCTTGCCTGGCCTTCTTCATGGTGTTATCTCAACAGCTGCTGAACCCACAGAGGTTCCACGGCTGTCCCAGTTGGAACCAGCACTGCCCCACTGCCAGGCTGTCAGCAGGAGCAGCAGATCTCATGGGAAAACCCTGGGCTGGCAGACTGTGATGGTTTAGGATTTTAGTTTTTGTATTTTTCATACATTTGTGATCCTGCAATTCTTTAGTCTATAACTTTTAACTTCATATAGAGTCTTGGCTGCTGCTCTCCCATCTTGGTTGGACAAAACAATTCCTCTCTAGGCCTGGGAATCCACGACACCTCACTGCCTCAGGCCCCCAGAAATGTAAACAAAAGTGACTTGGAGGGGGGGAGGAGCAAACTTGGGGTGAATGACTTCATTACCTGAAGCTGTAATTGGAGGATCAACCCTCAATATGCAAATGAAACAAATTTATCAAAGTATGAAAACCAGTGAGCTGTCATCCATTTTTTGGTGTAGCCCCTGGGGGCCTTTGTCTGCCCTGAATGTACCTGAAGGCCCTTCAGTAAATAAAATCATTTTTAATTTTGTCTGGCTTCTGCTTTTAGGTAGTCCCAAAAGGCATCAACTGGGTGCATGGATGTGCTCAGAGGAGCCCTGATTTCTCACAGACTTTTGATTAAACTCCTTTAGGGTTCTTGATGTTCCTTTCTTATCCCAGCACCGAACTGGAAAACCAATTCCAGCCACAGACAATGAATGACCAAGAACCAGGCCTCCCAGTCTTCCCTGCATCCTGGGAGAAGGCTCAAGCTGCTTGCCTGGGGTGAGGGGAATCCTTAAGTACAGAAGTGGAAAAATAAGTCATTGCCATGAGAAGAGAGAAGCTGGTCCTTTAATCCCTGCTGTGATCCCACTCTGACCCAGAGCAGCTCAGATTTTCCCAGAGGCGTGTGAGGAGTTTTCTCTGAGTCCATGAAGCTCCAGGCAGGGTGTCTTGGTTTGAGACCAGTTTGGAGGAAAACATCTGAAATGAATGTCCCTCTGTCAGAAGGCAGATTACAGCAGCCCCTCCCCCACTGGGTTTGGAAAAAAATTTCCTCAGAGGAAAGTGAAAAAAACCTATTGATTTAACAAGCAAAGTGCACGCAGGCATGGAAAAAGAATCAATAATGTTAAATAATAAAACCTGTCGCTGTGGAAAGAACCTGGTAAATGTAGAGTCCTTTGTAGGCGTGTCTCTGCCCTCTCCGGAGCTGGGGCCCAGCGTGGGTCCCCCCAGGGCGCAGTGTGGGGCCTCTGGGGGATGTTCTGGTGCTGCTGAACGGTCCAGAAGAGAAGATGAAGAAGCCAAAATCCCAGGAAACGCCTTGGTTTAGGTAATGAACAAGAAGCTAGTTAAAAAGCAAAAGGAATGTAACTCTCTTCCCTGCTGCAGAAGCCAAGAGCTGAGGAGAAGAGCCAGCGAGTTATCTGTGTTTTGAACACAGTGCCGAAGGATTCCACCGCTTTCTCCCACCTCTCTCTCGGGTCTGCCTTAGAGACACAGAAAGGCCTAGGATTCACGTCTGGGCATAGAGCAGGCGATGGGGGATACAGCATCATAAAGTCACGCCAAGACACAGGGCCAGACTGGGGAAGGGCTGTGTCTGTCAGGGACACAGCCCAGCTGGCCACATCTGGGTACAGACAGGCAGATGTGCTCACAGAATGTGCTCTGTGCCCTGCCTCAAGGACTGCGTGGCTCTTAATTCCCATCAAAGGCAGGAAATGACAGTGCACCTGGCATGGGAATTCAATAAGCCTCTTTTGCTTCTTTAACTTAAGGCTGGGCACATTGTTCCCACTAACAGAGGAAGAACAATTAGCCTCAGAAAGCATTACGAGTGCACTCTAATAGGGATCTGTAGGGCAAATCACCTTAGGAGACTCCAGTGAAGTGAGACTGGGTTTTCCAAGGAATTTTCAATGCTAATCCTAGCAGTGCCAGGTCTCCAGTGATGCCGCATGGCAAGGAGGGCTGTGGGTGCCAGGTAAACCAGAGCACCAAGAGTTAATAAATGTATCAGCCACACAGCAAATGAGCCATTTACAAATGTGAGGTAAAGGCTGAGGAGATGAAGAAAAGGGTTTCTTAAAGGGTGAGCTGCTCTCCCGGGCACACAGCTCTGACCTCTCTCACTTATCTTGTTTCTGCTTGGTCAAAGGAGTTGTGAGTTTGATAATAAGCTGACAGGATTTGCCAGTTACAAGATGTGATATTAATAAGAAGGAATATTAAATGTGTGTCGTGTTGCTTTTGCTGTTGAGGGAGTAAAATCCTTCCCCAATAACCATTCTGTCCCTGTTTGGAAGGATGAACCTCGCTAAGGAACAAGTATTTTAATATCTCATCTTTACTCAACAGGTCATCCTCCACCACTGCTAAACCATGGGGCCAACAAGCTCCAAAATTTACTGGTTTCTAGTGTTTAGGGATTTATGTGCAACCCCTCAGAGCTGTATCCATACCAAGCAGTTCCCCACAAACACTCGCAGTGGGGATGGAGGCAGAGGCTGGGGAAGGAGATCCTTGGGGATGCTCCGTGGTGCTGCTCATGGTGAGCAGAAATTGGGAATCTCTGAGCTAGCTGGAAATTCTCCAGAGGACCAGATCCTCAGCGGAAAAAGCCAATTCTTCAGCCCTGAAGGAACGTGCAGATAATCATCAAACCCTCATTTGCAATTAAATGGAAAACTGACGGTTTCTCTGTTTTGGAGGCCTGGAGGGGAGCACACACTGCCTTTTAAGAAACCTTCATTTTCCAGTTAAACAGAGGTTCATATGTCCTTGGCAGACCATGCTCATCCCTGGAAGTCTGTGGGCTCTCAGATACTTGGCTCCAAGCACCAATTTCTGGGGCCAGACCTCCACTTTGTCCAGCACTGGGCAGTCTCAGGAGAATCTAGTCCTAGGGCTGGATTTATCACATCCTTTAGGCTCAGCAGGATGCCAGAAACCCTGGATGTCAGAAACCCTGGCTTCCCCTCCCAGATCACCTCCTCCACTCCCCTCACAAGAACCCGGGATCCAGGAAAGCTGGGAGCCTTGAGAAAAGGTTTAAAAAAATAGAAAATTAAATGGCTGGTTCAATATTTATAAAGTCACCTTACAAGAGGTTTGTCCCTCCTCAGAAGGCAGCAATTGTCTTTCCATTTCATAATACGGAAATATTCTAAGTTACTTCCAGAAAGGAGTTCCCATCTCCAGTCAGCCATAGTGGCTGCAAAGATGTCAGTCTTGATGGGCTTTCCCTGGCAATTTTAACCAGCAATATTTTCCAGAAATCAATTCAGAACCCTTTGAAATCAATTTGCATTCACTTTAATGTAATTTTGATCCTTCCTTAAAGAGCAAATTAAGTTTTACAATGACAAGAATGAGCTGTCCTCTTCCACCCCACTGTTTACTTCCCTCTTGTCCTTCCACGCACAGAGCTGGAGTCATCCAGGCAGCCTTAATTATTTGGTTTCTGTATTCCCTCATCCCTCCCCTGCATTAGCAGGGAATTGTATTTAAATGGCATTTGCTGCAGCACTGTTGTCACAACTGTGCTGGGAAGCAATTTGGCTTCCAGAGGCGTCCTGAGAAACAATTTCTGGCTCCACACCAGTGGCTGGTGCCGTGGCTCTGCTTATGCTCTACCCGTCTAATGTCTGCAGCTAAAATAGGAACAAGCCTGTGCCCACAGACACCCCCACCTGGTCACTGGAGATTCATGAACCAGGGAATGCTCCCAGTTTGCGAAGCAGATGAACTGGAATGAGCACAGCAGAGTTCACCCTTTAAACTGGGTAATAACGGGAGCTGGTTATTGTGCTCCATGCAGTAAATGCCCCTCAGTTTGCTGCCACACGGAAACAGCTCCAACCTTTCCCTGCATCTGAGCCAGAGGAGGGAGTGGTGTGAGCTCCTGGCACTGGGGACACAGAAGAGCTGGGCCGGCTTGCAGCTCCAGCGGCTGCTTGTGCTCGTCCTTTCAAAGCCCTGTCACTTGAGGGGGCTCTTTAATCAGAGCAGAGGCTCAACATCCTCTGGGCCAGCCCCACTTTCCATCCGCCCAGGATCCCTGGTTGAGATAAAATTACGGATAATGGTGCTCACAATTTTAGTTTCCATCCATTTTTGGAAGAGTCTTCTCCTTGTGTGGGATGTCAAATCAGAAAATTGGGCTCTCCGAGTGTCCTTCTCCACAAAGGAACAGCCCGGGCAGTGTCTGAGTGCAGCTGATAACCTTGCGATCCTTCCTCTCATTTTAGCAAGAGAAAATATTTGTGAATCCCAAACCACTGCATAGGAAGACAAAATAGAGCTAAGACCTGTAATTTTCAAGGACATGCTCTCTAAAGCTGTGCAATGCAGCCACACTTCAGAATCTCCCTGGAAAGGAAGAAGGCACCAAAACCCATGGCTTTTTTCCTTTCTATTTTCCTCTAGCTTGCAGGAAGCATCACAGCTGAGAACAGTGGGTGGCACTGGCCTGGCCTCACATCTCAGGCTTGGCAGCATGTCCTAGATGAGCTCCACACAGAAATGTGGCCAGACACCACTTGGAATCAGGAAAAAAAATAGTCCACAAAATTGTCTTTGAAAATGGTCTTCAGTGCTGCAGAATTTCAGCTCCCCTTGATTTATGAAGCAGCCCTGGCTGGCTGCTGTCTCTCCATTAAAACTTGCCTTGGTTCAGGCAGCTGTGGGGCAGGAGAAATAGAAAGCAAGGCACAGAAGAGGGAAATAAATCCAGGCAGATCCACCTTAGCCCTGCTCTCAGCTTTACTCGCTCTCATCTGTAACATTGCACCAGGCAAGCTTGACTGTAGAGCACTGAGCCAAAACCATGTTTCACTGGGAATTCCTGCTCCTAAAATATGGAAGTGAGAGATAAATACCGGCCATTGGAAAGCCAAGGCAGAGACACAGAAGAAGGGAGTGGGGGAGAGCTTGTCTTGGGGTGTGAGGGAAAAATGGGTGAAGAAAAAGTCTTCTCTTCCCAAATAACAATTCCCAAATAACCGGTGGACTTCTGAACCAGGAATTTCCTCCTTCTCACTGTTAACTTTCCATGTTAACAAAGCTCCATTTACTGACTGCTTGTGTGGTTTCTCACACTGGAAGTTGGGTTGAGGGCACCAAGAAATAAAATCAGGAATGAAGGTGGTGCTGGAGGGAGCTCTCAGAATGTGGGCAGGCTGTGTACATCATGCTGTCCCTAATCACCCTTGAGCTGCTCCTCCGACCTCAGCAGCCACTCAGAGGTGGGCAAGATCCTCCAAGGGCCTTCTTAAAATCACCAGGGAAGATGGGTTTTCCACATCAGCTGGATAAGGACAGGATAGATGTGCACAGCTTTCCATGGATGCATGGCAAACATCAGCCCTCTGCCCTGTCCTGAGGTCATCCCCATGACCCAAAGCATCAAACCCGGTGGAAAACAGGTCCTAAATGGCCCTGCTGTGGTCTGGACATGCCTGGTGCCTGAGCAGGGCTGTGAGGGACACCAGCAGAGCTCTCCGCTTGAGCTGCCTTTCCACATCACTGGCAGCTCTGTCCAACGAGCTTTATTTAAATAATGTTTCATTTAATCTCCAAGGAAATGTGTCATTTTGGGGATGTGGGATACTGACACTGATGAAATGGGGAAAAGTTTACAAAGGAAAATTATTTTAAAAATGCAAAATCTGCAGTCTTTGAACCTGAAAACACAAGAACAACATTTTCACCCTGCGAGATTTCCTTCATGCCACTTTATTTTCCTGCTAATACTCCTCTTATGAAGCCAGAACTTCATAACAGTTGAAGTTCTCAGATCACAAGAAGAAGTTCTTAGATCACAGAATATTTCAGTATTGCCAAATTTGAATTCTTTATCAGGAAAAGGTTTTTAATCAAGAAGGAGGGGCTCTTCAGGTGGGACATCCTGGTCTCCTGCAATGTTTCCTGGTAAAGCAGCTCCCTTGCTCCTGCTGAACACACTTCTGTGCCATCACTGACTGCAACATATGCTGAACACCTCCCCCCTCAAGCTCCTCAGATGTCACCACCTCCAGACAGTGCGAGGTGATGTTGGAGGTGAAATCCTGGTTCCCTGCACTCAGTGAGAAGAAAGCTGGGTAATACATCCACGCCTTCGCTATTTCTCCCACCACAAAGGCATGCAGGAATCACAGCTTGCCTTTTAAAAAGAAATAGTTAAATAAAAATATGTTTCTAGGCCGAATGAGAGGCTCTAAAGAACATTTTTCAATAAAACAAGCGTTGTGTCATCTAACACCAAGGCCACGTATTTCTTACCAGGGCCTCTCAGGAATTTTTCCAAGGTTGGCTCAGCATCCTCTGTGCACAAGAGAACAGGAGCAGCCTCCTGCAACTGATCTCAAGGAAATGAGGGCAGTGGTAAGAAAAATGGGAGATATCTGGAAAAAAGATATTTTTAAAAAAGAAAAAAGATAAAAAAAAGATCCCTGAAAAGCCAGGGGGAGATGTAGTGACAGGCTAGTGACTTTGCAGCTGGGCTTTCCCTTTTGGAAAATCCTTCTTGTGCTGTGCCCTGCACATTAATAGTGCATTAATCCTTTAGGAATGACTGGATTATCTGCCATCAGACTTTAGGCTGGTGACTCCAAAGAGCTCTGCACATCAGCTGCACAATGACCTTTAGAATGAGTGTCAAACCTTGGTATTCCAAACCTCTACTACCAAAAAACCCCAACCCTGAATGCACAGATTCATAAAATGGTTTGGGTTGGAAGGACCATAAAGACCATCCCATTCCACCCCTTGCCATGGACAAGGACATCTTCCACTATCCCAGGCTGCTCCAAGCCCCGTCCAGCCTGGCCTGGCACAGTGCTCAGAGCTGGTGCAGCCTCACCTCGAGTCCTGGGAGCAGTTTTGGGTGCCACAATATAAAAAAGATCTAAAGCCATTGGAGAGTGCCCAAAGCGGGGACATAAGGATGGGGAAGGGTCTGGAGGGGGAGCCCATGAGGAGCAGCTGAGGGCACTTGGTCTGTTCAGCTGGAGGAGCCTGAGCGGAGAGCTCATTGCAGTTACAACTTCCTTGTGAGGGGAAGAGGAGGGACAGGCACTGATCTCTGCTCTGTGACCAGCGAGAGGACCCAGGGAATGGCTGGAGCTGTGCCAGGGGAGGCTCAGGCTGGATATCAGGAAAGGTTCTTCCCTCAGAGGGTGCTGGGCACTGCCCAGGCTCCCCAGGGAATGGGCACGGCCCTGGGACTGCCAGAGCTCCAGGAGCATTTGGACACCGCTGCCAGGGATGCCCAGGGTGGGGTTATTGGGGTGTCTGTGCAGGGCCAGGGATTGGACTGGATCCTGTGGGTCCCTCCCAGCTCAGGATATTCCCTGATTCTACTTCCCAGGCATGGAGCATCCACAGCTTCCCTGGGCACCTACACTGATCTCCCTGCTACGCTCCAGGCCCATCACACCACTCAGAGCACTAATTAGTCAGAATCCCACTTTAATTTGTGTATTAGAGGGTTACACGTAGAAATCCCTGTCCTGGGCTGAACCCTTGGCCAATGTTTCGTGACACTCTAAGTCTTGCCCCTTGTGTAACCCCCACGGTCACTGTAATTTGGTACAACTTCCTTTCCTGTTTTCATCCCATGGGAAGAACTCTCCCAAAGAAGAAGCTGTTCCCTTTCCAAGCAGAATGCTGCCTTTGTGCAGCAGGTACATTTTCATGATTATCCACCACTTGCAGCAAACATTATTTTTATAAAAGCTCAGCAACAATACAAATGTGCAGGGGGCACAAATACAGATGCACCATTATTGCAATTGTCCCTACTTGCAGTTCTCCTGCCTGCCCAGTTCCATTTCTAAACTTGCTATTTACTTTCTTTTCTTTGGGATATTTTCCAGCCACACCAGCTTGAACCCAGAACCTTGAAAACAGCTAAAAAATGATCAGTAATTTTGGAGGAGAAAGGAAAAGAAAAAGAAACCACACAAGGTTTAGAGTTGGAGCTTTGGTGAAAATGCAGGGTTTTTCTTGTTGAATGAATATAACTTGCAAGCTTGCTAATTCAAAGGAATTTGATATTCAGGGAGTACAGGCTTCAAATGCTTTTCATGGAATTGCAGAATAGTGGATGGATGTTTGTTGGAAGATGCTTTCCTCCATGCAGGATAATATTCCAGGTAAACTGTATCATCTGCTGCTGGCACTGTGCCCACAACGGGACACCTGAGGTGACTTTGAACCACATTCCCCAGCAGCTGCTTCATCCAGTTTCAGTGGATGCTGGGCCTCTGTTAAAATTCATGGAAGTAAAAACGGGAGTGTTCCTGCAGAGATAGGGGTGCTGAGCACAGGTTGCTTTATTCCCCCTGAAACGAGCACCTGTATCCCTCTCCCACCTTTTCTCTGCCTGGAGTTCCCTTTTTTC
Source organism: Mystacornis crossleyi (assembly GCA_013400655.1). NCBI lineage: Eukaryota > Metazoa > Chordata > Aves > Passeriformes > Timaliidae > Mystacornis > Mystacornis crossleyi. The sequence goes on from VYZQ01051159.1 coordinate 10,144, forward strand.
CTGCTGCTACCGGCACAGCTGGATCTGAGAGCAAGCAAGGCCTGGGCATTCCAGCAGATCCAGGCGTGTGTTCCAGCAGGCCAGCACCACCCTTGTCTGCCCCATCCATGACCATCAGCACCTCACAGAACCATGGAATCACAGCAGCAGCCACCCTCAGGCTCTGAAATGCTTTTATAAGAATAAATTCATAATAAGAATAAATCATTATATATGTATTTAATATAAATAAATTCATAATAAGGATAAATGTAATTTTCTCCAGGAAATGGCAGCAGGGCCGGGCACTGCCAGGGCAAAATATCCCAGTCACACCTTCACACACAGGTTCAGGTGTCCATGGAGAGATCCATGTGCCGGCCTGCACTGAGACTGTTGGAAGAAGTCACCTGGTTTCTGCAAGGGAACATCAGCCCTCACTCTGACTGGGGTTGCTGAAATCCAACCTTAAGAAAGCCCTTCCCTAAAAAAAAAAAAGAAAAAAAATTTAAAAAGAAAAAAAGGAAAGGAAAAGAAAAGAAAGGGTGTACACCAAGTGCTTGCAGTTGCACAGGTAAAAAGAAAGAAATTATGACTATAAAACACAAAAAAGCCCCAAAACCAAAACGCAACCTCCCCACCAAAAACCCAACCAAAAAAACCAGCCAAATAAACCGCCCTCCCCCAAACCAAACCAAACCAAAACCAAACAAACAAAAAACCAACCAACCAAAAAAACCAAAAAAACCCCCAAACAAACAAACAAAACCCACAACCCCCCCCAAAAACCACAACCCCCCCAAAACAAAAACACACACACAACTCCCCCCAAAAAACCAAAAAAAAACCAAAAAACCAACCAACCAACCAACCAAACAAAAAAACAAAAACAAAAACAAAAAACCCCAAAAAACAACCACCACCAAAACCAAAAAACAAGAACCCCCCCCCCAAAATCCCCAAACAGTTAAAAAGCAGCAAAACGCACCATGGCCTGAAGTTGCCAAGTGGGCATAGCCATTTTCACACTTTTTAAACCAGGAGAGCCATCATTCCTGGCCACAGGGCTGGCTGGGGAGCCGCTGGCAGAGCAGGGTGTGGGAGCAGCCAGGCCCGAGTTCCCCTGCCTGGGTGAGGGGACAGCATGGCCACACGTCCCAGCTGTGCTGCTGGACCTGGGGGCTGGTGCCACCCCAGCCAAGGGCACACCTGGGTGAGATTCCCCTGCAGGTCAGATAAAACAGCTCTGCAAAATCAGCAGGGCCCTTGTTTTGGAGGGGAAATCTTGTCATATGAAAGGTATGATCACAGCAGTGTGTCCATTCCACAGGGAGATCCAAGTAGGAATTGCCCTGTGGTGATGGATACAGGGCTGGAAAGCACTGGATTGCTGGATTACGGCAGGAGGAATTTGGGAAGCAAATCACCATCCACCCTACTGCCCGATCTTATCTCAAAGGTCTTCCTGGCTCCTTCTGAGGGCTGCAGGCTCAGAAATCAAACCTCCTGCACAGATCCTTCCTTGCTGCTCAGCTCAAGCAGGCAGGACAAGCCTTCAGCCAGTCTCAGCCACAGAACTGGCAGAGCTCTCCCCTAAAGGCTCTGGGATTCTGGAACTTGTTCAAACTTCCTCAAAGCTGTTCATTTCCTGGCCCCTTGGATGGGTGGAGCAATGGGGAGAAGCTCTTCTCCTGCAGGAGCACCTGTTTGGTAGCAGCCACACCACAGCAGCCTCCGAGTGTTCTCCAGGCACAGAGGATCCAGCCTGAGTGCCAGGGGCCACTCGAGGGATTCAAACACCTCATGAGCAACCATTTCAGGGCTCTCTGTGCACCAGTACTTCATTCGATGTTGCTTGAACATCACTGAATTATTGAATTCATAATCCAAGTAACCCACAAGCCACGTAACCTCAGTGAGTGGCACAAACCCAACAATGAACTGAGCAGCTGTGCTGAATTCCCTCCGTAGCAAGACATGCAGGAAAAAAATCACAAGAGCTTTAGCAAGGTGACATAAGGATAACAGGAAATTCTTTTGTTACATTAGCAAATTATAGTAATCGTGCCTGGCATGCCTTTAAATAAAGCTTGTATAGCAGCTTTATGTATCAATAAATAATAATAAGCATCTTCAGGCATTAGTGGACACAGCCCACTTTATTGATAGGTGGCATTAGCTGCCTCATGCAACCCTAATTATCTCTCATTTCACAGCAGAAATATCAGCATCAAGAGCAGCCAGTCACACTTAGCCTGTCACAGGGATTTTTCTCTTTGTTTCTGAATTAGGGTTTCTTCCATCTTATCCACCTTCCTCGACTTTTTGCCTCTCTTTTCTCCACTGGATATTTGCAGAAGGTTCAGCCCAGGAAGGGAGTCCCACCAGGGCCTTTTGCAGTCAATGAACACAAACCGGTCATTTAGTGTGGGAATTTGGGCCTTCTGTCCCACCCTCCACAGCAGCCCAATGCTCTCAAGCCCCCGAGGTGAGCCTGAGCTGCTGGAACTGCATTTCCCAGGAGCTGGGCTGAAGAACTGTGTGGGGAGAGCTGTGGAAAAGCCCTCCTGGCTTGCAGAAGAGCCACAGCCTGAAGGAGTGGCACAGAGGGGCAGGAGATGTGGTCCAGCAAAAGGGACACTGGGGTGAAGCTCTTGACGCCTCAGGAAACAAGTGATAGGATGAGAGCAAATGGCCCCAAGTTGCCCCAGGGAAGGTTCATGTTGGATATTAGGGAGAACTTCTTCACTGGAAGGGTTGTTCAGCCCTGGCACAGCTGCCCAGGGCCATGGTGGAGCCCCCGTACCTGGAGGGATTTAAAAGGAGCATGGATAAGGCACTTGGGGACATGGGGCGGGGATGAACACGGTGGTGGTGCTGTTTGATGGTTGAACTTGATGACCAGAGAGGCCTTTTCCAACCCTTTTTCTATGGCTCATTTCCCTGAAGGTGCCGTGGTCAGCCTCGGGAGCCACTGGCTTCTGTTCTCACCTCCCGCGTTTCACAAGACACAGGTGAGCTCAGAGCTATGTCCTTCCTGTAGCCCCCAAGGCCAAACAGAACCATGGAATCATTTAGGTTGTAAAAGACCTCCAAGACCATCAGTTCCACCCATAACCCACTGAGGAGGGCACTGAGGAGGGCTCACTGAGCAGTGAGCATATGCAGCCCTGGCACCTCACCATCCCCATGAGGGCTGCAGGCTAGTTCCCTGCCCAGTCCCCACCACTCATTCCCTCCCAGTCCCCTCCCGCTCATTCCCTGTTCCCTTCTGCCCACAGGGGAACACTGCTCTCCACGTCCCCAGCTCCTTCCACCGAGGCCCCCAAACAGCTGACAGAGTTTTGGGGGAAATTTCAGGCACTGCTGAGCAGAGTTCGAGCTCCATCACCAGTGTCCCACAAGCATCACAGTGGGGACACATCACCAACCTGAGGGCAGTGACCGAAAACAACCTCTGGAAGCTGTGCATGAGACCAGGTGGGAAAACACAGCCAAGAAAGAGACATCTCAGCTAAAACCTAGCAGAGCAAATAAAACAGAGCATTTCTGCTAAATAAATATTCTGGTTCTCTTTATCAGCACCTTAAAATACACGTCAGTGTTGTTCAGCTTTGGGGTTTGGGTTGTTGGGGTTTCCAAAAGCTGTAATCAGCCGTATTTAAATTGGTTTGGTCTTTTGCCTCGTGGCATCACCTGGAAACTTCGTCTATAATGTGGGGGATGATTTTATGAGAGATGTATGGGCAGACACCTTGAATTCTTTTGGTTTTCATTAATTTGACTCCTTCCAGGCAAGAAAAGGCTGTAATAATGTGATAAAATGAGGAACCTGGTGACATTTAATATCATAAAACAGCATAGAGGGGGGCTTGGTGTTTTTAAGTGTCACCAGCACATTTTCGGTGATGGCCCAGCCCTGAGTATCAGGGGTCTGAAATACTTTATTCCATGCATGATAAAAGAAACCACTAGAAATAATTCACTCCTTGTCCTATTGCATATAGACTGGTTTGGGAGCTCATTATTTACTTGGCAAGTATTTAGCATAACAAATCAATTTCTAGTGACACCTCAGATGAGGTAATTTATACTGAAAGTCAAAAGAAGACAAAAAAAAGGAAGATTAAACTTCGTTATTTTAGAAGGAGACTAGTGTCTCTCCAGGGCTGGCAGTAGGCAGGACAGAGCAGTGACACTGCCTGGGGTGGCAGTGCCCCTGTGCCCAGCTCTGCCTGCCTTTCACCAGAACAGGGACAACAGCCCAGCTGTGCTCCAGGGCACTGGGAAGAGGCGTGGACGGCAGAAACAGCAATGAGGGGAGCTGCACATCCCATGGGAATCCTGGCCTCTTGTTTGGACACACTCTGGCTTCCCCAGCTGCCACAAACACCCCAGACAGGATTCTCTGGACACAGCTGCCAAGGAAGAAGCAGAAATATCGGATGGGAAGATCAGCATTCCCTTAACCTGCATCATTTGCCATGTCCTGCCCTGCTCCTGCTGGTTGAGATTCAGATGAAAAAAAAATGCCCTTCCACAAGCATAAGGTTGGTTCCAGAAGAGTTTAAAGGAAACTAAAAGGCTCTGCACAAAGCAAAATTCAGATATTTCCCGTGTTTGGCTCAGTAGGGCATGAGAGGAGTCACTTCTCAAAGCCCAGATCCCAACCAGACTTTTGTATAAGCTTGTGCAGAGTTATTGCAAAGGTAGGCGAGAGGATGGGCTAAAGACTTCCCCGGAGGGCTCAGCCTGGAGCAAAGGAGGCTCAGGGGGGCCCTTGTGGCTCTGCACAACTCCCTGACAGGAGGGGGCAGCGGAGGGGGGTCGGGCACTGCTCCCAGGGAACAGGGACAGGAGGAGAGGGAACGGCCTCAGGCTGGGCCAGGGGAGGCTCAGGTTGGATACTGGGAAAAAATTATTCATGGGAGAGTAGTTAAACATTGACGCAGGCTGCTCAGGGCAGTGGTGGGGTCACCACCCCTGGAAATGTTCAAAAAACAAGTAGAGGTGGCGCTTGGCAATGTGGTTTAGTCGACAAGGTGGGGATCAGTCAAAGGCTGGACTCAATGATCCTGGAGGTTTCCTCCAACCTGAATAATTCTGTGATTTTAAGGTAGCAGCAAATATGTTTGAGTTTCACTGGTTTCTGCTGCTGCTTTGAGACCAAAATCCTTGATACTAGAACTTTTCTAGTGGATTTTTTTTTGTTGTTTTGGTTGATGTATTCAAATTTAAAACAGGAACACCCCAAAATAAGATGAAATTTTTTATTAAGGGGTCACAGGAACCTTGATGGTGCCAAAAAATGCTTTTCAAAAGCCAGTGGCAGCTGTTTAAGTTTGAATTACTGAAAGAAACAGGATCATTTTCTGGTTCTCTTTGCTCTGAGTTTTCTTCTCTCTTATGTTTCAGACTCAAAGAAGGGAAAAAAAACAACCAATCATGTCTGTCTGGCTTTAGGCACATCTGGGAATTCACAGCCGACTCAAGGTGCCCTCTGCCCAAAGATATTTATGGAATAATATTCCTGAGGAGCCAAGAGCACAGGGCGTGGCCCTTCTCTCTGCCCCCACCTCCTGCTCTGCACCACAAGGTTACAACAACAACCTGGAAATGTTCAGCCATGGAAAACCCCCACGCTGATTTCCTTGTCCTGTTTGGAACCTCACGGCATCGCCAGCCCTTTTCAGGATCCTGTTACAGGATTAAAAAATGCGGTTTAAACTGTCTCCACCTGACAGAGCATCCAAATCTGAGGCCAGAGCAGCCCAAATTGGTCAGATTAAGCAGAAAAGGAGCTGTTTTCGTGGAAATACATTGTTTAATTCTGGTGGGTCCCACTGAAATGAGTAATTGGAAGATTACCTTGGTCTAATCTAACTGGGGGGTAAATCTTGAACTTTGTGGCTATAACGGGACTGTGGCTGGTGTTAGTTTTGCCAGAAAAGTTAATTTTAAAAGTGAAAGGAGCACCAAGAGGCATCTGGCACCCACCCCTTCTCATGGGTTCACCTGCCTTGGAGAGCATCCACTGCACCCTCTAAAATCCAGCAACACTTTTTGTTTGGATGGAACACCCCAAAGTATCATAGACATTATTTTCAGAGGTTTTTTGGGGTTTTTTTGTTGTGAAGTCTCAGAGTGATGCCCTGCAGGATGTCCAAACCACACCAGAGAGACACAATTGGTATCACCCAAGGCAATGTTGATTTTAGTTTCTCTCTGTAAAGGACAGCTAAAAGCATTTCCAAACTGAGATCAGATCTCAAAGTGAACAGCTCTGAATCTGGATTAACTTCAGTCCTGCACCAGAATTTACTTTTGCCTCTTCATTATCAGATTAAATTGCTCCTTCTGCTTAATTAAGCCATGAACCCCATACAGACTTGACTCTGCCTCAGTTCCCAGCATGTTTTAGGAATCCTGGGCAGAAATTCGCATGGGTTATAGAATCCTGGAATGGTTTGGGTTGGAAGGTGTCCCGTTCCCTGGTCCCTGGGGCTCTTAATTAGGCTAGCTCAGGACCCCAAAGGAGCAGGTGGATGAGAACAAAAGATAAAAGGCTGGAGGGTGCTGTCTCTTCGGCCGGTCCCGAAGATGTTTATTGGAACGTGGCCAGGAAGAAAGAGAGAGAGAAAGTCTTTGGGGTGTGCCTTTGAATCTCCTGGGGGCCCGAAGGGAGGGGGAAAGGGGGCCACCTCTGCTTACGTGAGGGGACAGGGAATGAGGCCACTTTAGGGTCAGAATTCTTACAGGAGTACGGTGTCAGGACGGAGATAACAATGTCCCGTGCAGTACACATGAATAACTTCATGCAATAGAACAGGAAGGGACCTTAAAGCTCATCTCATTCCAACCCTCTGCCATGGGCAGGGACGCCTTCCACTATCCCATGTTGCTCCAAGCCCTGTCCAACCTGGCCTTGAGCACTTCAACGGATGAGGATCCATTTTTCAGATCCAGATTTCACTGGGTGTCTTGGCGGGCAATAGAACCGTGTTCCCCAAAAGGAAGACACCCCACAGCCCATGGGAACGAGCTCCCCAGGGCAGGCACAGTCAGCCCCACCTGGCAGTGGGGACATTGTCCTGTAGGATG
>VYZQ01051159.1:17254-33426 GCA_013400655.1 Mystacornis crossleyi
GGGATGTGTGTGCACCCAAAAGGTGTGCGCACCCAAAATGTGCGCACCCTCACCTTCTCCATATTTGCATCCAGCAGTTAATTAACAGTCATTAAAGCTCTGCAAACATTCAAACAGACTTTAAATAGCCATGAAAACACAACTGCCGTGGAAAGTATGCCCATGGAATTAATGTAATTAAGCGCCAATTCCAGAGCCTGTGCAGGCACACACGCGGCTCCCCTGGCCCCTCTTGCCTGGATAAACTCACTCCAGAATTCATCATTCCTCAGTTTTTGAGGGATGGCTCAGTGGTGGCAGCCAGCCTGGGCTGGGGGCTGGGGGGTCACCACAGCAGCAGCTCCCTGTTCCTCATGGATCAAAGTCAGGGATGCATCTCCTCTCCCACTCCCATGGGCTGCCGCCCTCCCAGCTTCCCACTCCTTGCCCCTGGCTTGCCTCCTCCTTAATCAGGAGCTGGTGATTGCCTGCTCCTGTCCTCCTTGGTAAGGACTCCAGGCTGCTCTGCAGGGTTTCAAAACCCCTAAATCCTGGAAAATCACCTGCCTGGCTTAGCATTGCTCTCTCTAAATGAGGGCGGCTTATTGATGCCTCCAATATCTGCATCACCAAAGGGGAAGACTCCAGATTTTCCCAACAAACCTTGGGTAAAATACATTCTACATTTCTTTAAAGAGAGGCAGAGATTCTCCAAGTCAGAGAAATGCAGAGCTGGAACTGGAGCGTTCCCAACCCTGTACACAGAGAGAAAACTCCGGCAGTAACACAGTGACACGTCTAACCTCACAACAGGTGGTGTTACCTGGACTATTCTTTCCAAAGGCAAAAATCCAGGAGAAAAAGCAAATGCAGGGAAGTGCTGTAGCGGTGCCTTTTTGTTTGCATTTATATTTCATATTCAGTTCGCATTTTGTATCCCAGTTGGTTTGTTCCATGTACCCCCTTCCTATATCCCCCTGTGATATGTCCCCTGATTGTTCCTCCCTCGAGGCGTGTCCCCTGCCTTCCTCCCATCCCTGGGAGGCANGTGACTGTGCCTTCGAGAGACAGCCCCGAGCCAGGGAAACGCCAACAGCAGCAGGAAAAAACAGAGCTTTTCCAGCAGCACATCCCCCATGTGGGAATGGCTGACCCCACTGCTCCCCGTCATTGCAGGTTTGTTCCAAGCTCCTGCTCATCCAACTTGCCAAAACCACTTCATGCAAGGTTGCTGAACATCCCCCAGCAGGAAAAACTTGCGCTCATCACTAACTCGGCTTAAGTTGAGACACAAGACCCAGGGGACAAAAGCATCAGATTTAACTACCTCAAGTGAAATAAATTCAAGCCTAAATCTCATTGTTAGTCATCTTTATCATCCAATTCCTCTCAGCTCTGCAGATGAATCAATCTCCCAAAGCCCATGTAACCTCTGGCAGGAAGGGTAAGGAGGTCTGGAGAGCTGCTCCCATGCCATTATCCTTTTGAATCTCTGGGATTAAATGAACCTCTCCAATGGTACTTCTGAGCACCCTGTCTCTGCATTAAGCCCTCTGCTATTTTCTCACACTCGTGTTTATTTGTTTAGTCCTCCAGACTGAGAACACAAACTTCTGCCTTGGCTCATCCTGTGTCCCCATCCCTGGCATATGGCCATGACAATGTCCTGCAGAGGAGCAGAGCCAGGAGCTCTCCCGGGGCTCCATCCTGCACCTCTGACAGTTTGCTGTGGTAAAAGTAAAATTTAACCCAGCCCTGCAGAGCAGCTCCTGTGCCTAGGGTGCCACACTTCCTGGTTAAGACATGAAACGGCTCCAAGCAATCTGTTCCAATGCCAGAATTTCCCCTTTTTTTTTTGCATGGAGCACATGGTAACCCCCAGCCCTGCCCTTCCCAGCCTCCCTCGCCAGTGCTTCTGCCTGTGCAGGGGGCCCAGGGTGGCTGCAGGGTACCTGGAGCAGGCAGAGGAGACCCAGGCCATCGACCTGAGCCAGAGAGGGGGCTCAGCTGTGCAGTCATTAGCCTGTGTGTACAACCTAATTAATGATACCAGCTGTGATTAGTTAATAACAACTAATGGTGTGTCTCCCAGCAGATGAGTCTGTATATTCCCTAGATCTGATCATGCCTCCCCTACATTGCAGCTGGCACAAGGTGTTACTCCAAAATAATCTGTCTTCCCAGCACACCCCACCAGCAGCTCTGGGTTCAATCCCCCTGGCTGGTCATGGGCTTCCATCCAAATTTGGATAAATCTGTCCTGTCGCAACAGGACAAGGAGTTCCAAACTAAACCAGGGTTGATTTAGATAAGGAAGAAGAAGGTTTTTGCAATGAGGGTGGTGAGGCCTGGCACGGATTGCTCAGACAGGCAGTGGATTCCCCATCCTTGGGAGCATTCAAGGTCAGGTTGCCCTGAGCAACCCCACAAATTGAATTTAGCTCTGCTCACTGCAAGGGGGTGGGAGAAGACGGCTCCAAAGGTCCCTCCCAAACCATTTTGCTGTTCCAAATCACCTTCATCTCTTGCTGGAATAGAGGTGCAGCAGAAATGTGACTTGTCCCCGGTTCAGCCCTTGTCCCCCTCTGGAGAATCCTGGCAGCCCACGCTGCGGCCACAGGGATAATCCCACCCTCCCAAGGCTGATTAAGCAAAAGAACAACATGCAAAGGGTTATTTCGTTACATCTTTAGTCATTTGTGTCATTAATAATTCAAAATGACACCTTGTTAGCCTCTGAGGAAAGGTGCAGCAGTCAGTTGAAGGCAGACAAGGAGCAGCAGTCTTTCAAAAGGCAGCAGCATTTATCACAATGCATTTGAAGCTGAGCTCTCTGAGATGTGCAATGTTGTTTTACAAAACTCCAAATGAGCATTCCTGCGATTGTAAAACACATCAGGATCTTTGTTCTGCCTTTAATCTGTCAGTTCACCTTCACGAATTTAATGAACTCTTCTAGGTTACAAAATGTTTTATTTAAGACAAAGTCTGATGTTATCATTTAAGATGTAAATCCTAAACTAATAGAAGCTGAAGTTGGTAATAAAACAGTAATTAATCCACGTTCAGAGTAACAAAAATTAGCAAACTGCTGTTCAAATATTTATAGCAGGAAAGTTCTGTTCCTTGCTCATTCATGTCGGCTGACTTTGAAAGTGCAACCCCAGCTCACTGTGGAGCAGAAGTTTCTCCTGTCAGGAGCTGTCTGGCATTTGCTGTGACAGAAACAGTCCCAGCAACAGCAGCACCCACTTCCAGGGGGAATCATGGAATGTCCTGAGCTGGGAGGTGATCCCACAGGATCACCCAGTCCAACTCCTGGCCCTGCCCAGACACCCCAACAACCCCACCCTGGGCACCCCTGGCAGCGGTGTCCAAACGCTCCTGGAGCTCTGGCAGCCTTTCCATTGACCTTTCCCTGGGGAACTTTCATTTCTAATGGACTCAATTTTCCTCCTGCAGCTTGCTGTCCTGAATATTTAACCTCTTCTCCATTACAGGTGGAGAGCTGGGGCAAGAGGCGCAGGGAAAGGATTCCTGAAGAGCTGTAATTCTGCAGCTGGTGGGTTCCACATCCACCTCACTGCACCTGCCTGGCCTGATTTAAACATTTGATGTGCAATGCACTCAGAGCAACTTTCTAACCTTGGAGACGGACTTTTGTGTCTTGAGTTTTGCAGACTCAGTGCAAAGAAAAACAGGCAAGCACAGAGGGAAGGAAGTGTCTGTCCAGCCAGGAGCTGATCCCTGGAATTCACAGCCTCATCCTATTGCTGAAGGAGATGCACCAGAAAGAGGTGCAGAAATGGAAATATATGAAGAAATCCACAAACAAGCAGGGTTAAAAAGGGTCCAGTTTCCACCTGCAGGACAAAACCCAAGAAAAAGATTCCTGCACAGAGCAGTTCCTCTGTTCCTCACCCAGGGGCAGATTCTTCCAGAAACACTGGAGACACAAAGCCTGGGAAGAACACCTTGGATACAGAGGTGGGTTGTGATGGCTCACACCACCAGCAAGACACTGCACCATTAACAGGGAGAGGAGAGAGGAGGGAATGGCTCCCAAAATCCTCCCCCAAACCTGCCCCGAGGATTCGGACCACCAGCCTCAGCTGCGCCCTTTATTTTTTTGTACCTCCTCCTGGATTATGCACGAATCAATCCAAAACTCCAAGGCATTAAAAAAAATCCTCTGTGCACTCCCAGCCTCGTCCCCAGACCCTCTATGGGAGTCAGACACATGAAAAACATGAGAGAGGGGGAAAAGGAGGTGTGTGCAAACATTTGCAGTTGCTGCTCACCAATGCATGCAGTCATTTCAGCCCCACCACTGCTCCCAAGCCAAAGTTAAAATTAAAGCTGGCATGTCACTCTGCAGCCAGATGTGTTTCATAATGCATGGGCAGCGTATATTTTATTAATTCTGTTTTTTCATAGATCTCTGTTTGCATGTTTCATCCTCCCATGAAGCTGCCTGGCTCTGTGTGTTGTGTGTTGTCTTTTTAATTTATATTTTTTCTCCCTGTGGGATGCTCGTACAGGCTGCTGGGGGGATCTGAGCGGGTCCCACAGTGGGACAGCAGCAGGAGGGTCCTTGGGACAGAGGGAAGAGAGTCCCAGGGTCAAGAATCAGGCAGGGAAGGTTGTTCTTGACATTGTGTGAGGCTTTTAAGCACAGAGTCTCCTCTGCTAGACAGCAGTTCACAGCATTCCCTTGACACCAAACTAAAATCTGTTCTGGGGCATTTAATATTTTCCTCCAATAAGGCTTGTGGAAGTGTCGTTTGCTTATGGGATCTAACTGGTGAAGGGAAAACAAAAAGCAGGAAGCTTTCCGTGCTCTCTGTGCTGATGGACGAGTGATAAAACCCCCATTCACAGGAGGCTGTTCCGCTCTCCCATCCCCTGCAGAACATACCCATTGTCCAGGCAGCCTGGCCAGCCTGGGGACAGGGGAGAGGTAGCCACGAGGGGCTGGAAAATCTGACGGGCTCAAGAGAGAGAATTTGGATGATGCTCCAGCCCCATGTGTCCCACAGCTGTTGCTCCAGGCCTCGATGGTGCCAAGGTGAGGGCCCACATGGAGAATCCCAGCCTGTCCTCAGGGAAGCTCCACATTCTCCTGGTTGTTCTCACAGGTTTTTTCTGGATCCTTCAAGCAGTTTCCACCACTCCAATTTACCATCAGCCTTCTCACAGCCCAGGGAAGCTGTGGCTGACCCTGGATCCCCAGAAGTGCCCAAGGCTGGGTTGGATGCGGCTTGGAGCAGCCTGGGACAGTGGGAGGTGTCCCTGCCCATGGCAGGGGGTGGGACTGGATGAGAGTTAATGTCCCTTCCAACCCAAACCAGTCCGGCATTCTGTGAATTCTGGTTTTTAACTCTTGGTGAGAAAGATGGAAAAGTACCTCAATACATCTGATTTGCCACAAATCTCCTTTCTGGAATGACACACATCTAAAATATGTGGGCAAAATGGAAAAGGAAAAAAGCAATGATTACAAAGGAATGATAAATGAATGAAGCAGCACAAGCAGAAAGTTCGTACAGAAATAAATGCATTTTTTCTTCTATGGAAGTCCATGGATAGAAGGAGATTTGAAAATAGAGTTTCTGAAATGAACTTCTTACAAAACTCAGGTTTTCCTGCTAAAACCAGTTTCTCAGGGAATATTCTGGATGTCACACATTGCTGAGGAGCACGATGGCTGCAACACTGGAGATTTAACCTTATTCCTACCCTCTCTCAAACACAAGTGCAGGGAGTCAGGAGCACCAACAACACAAAGCCAATGACAGGAATAAATAAAGCAGAGTGAACATAACATTAATTAAACCTCCAGACAAGTTCATGCAGTGAAATCAATGCCTGCTGTGCAGATAAACTTCCGCTGAGCAAGAAATAGAGGGGTGAAGTGACAACAGGTAACAGAAATCCATAATCCCCCGTGCCATCCTGTCCTTTCCCCCCGAAATGCTCGTAGTGGATGGAAAAATGAAAGTACACCTGTACCTGCCTTCACCCCTGCATGAGTCAGGGTGGGGAAATGTCCCTTTCTGTCACAGTACCATTAAATTCTGGCCCTGAGCAGTCACAGGCTGCTCTAACGTTTGTTTTCCCCAACATTTCTGGGCTATTTTTAATGCTATATTTTTAATGCTGCTGGAATATCCAGGCAGCAGCAGTAAGACAAGGCAAAGGAAAACATCATCGTTCACTGCTGGGAGCGGCACACACTCCTCAACGTGCTCATTTTCAAAGCTGAACAGACATTTTTCCTGATTTTTTTTTTAATGCAAAAAGCTATTAACTATGCTTCTATTTCACATTTAATATCAAAGAGCGAGGCTCACTCAAGCCAAGATTGTTTCTGATTCCCAGTGCTGGCTGCTCTCTGTATTCCTTCACTTAATAAATTTCTGATGGAAAATGCACAGATAACCAAGTGTTGAGATCAAGAAGCCATTATTTTTTGAGTGACAGAAAAACAAACAAACAAATAAAAAAAATCCAAGATAAAATTCCAGTTGTACAGTGTAAATTAATATTCAAGATTCTCGGGAGAAAAAAGTGAGGAAAAAAATCCCCTGCTTCTGCACAGATCTGTAGGAGAAAACTTGTCAAGAAAAGAGATCTGTTTGTTCAGAATTCAGGCCTTTTTTGCTATCACATCATGTACAAATAAATATTGGTTTTGGAAATCATTGTTCTGACAAATCCTGTGCTAGAAGATCATTCCCAAAGGCCCAGTCACCCCATTCAGCCACTGGAATTTCACTTCTATGTTTAAATAAGACCTTCCCTGGACTCTGCACTGCCCCTGTATTCTTCACATGGAGAATTTTCAGTACCTTGGCATTTTTATTGTTACCTGCTCTCAAGGCGCGACCTTATTCCATGGGAACTCTATGGGAATAGAAACATCCCCTTTCCCAGCCAGCCTCAGCTGCCCTGCCAGGCTCGTGCCCACACTAAAACCACGCAGGTTTAATTTACTGCCAAGGCTCCTTGGGAGAGGGGGAACAGGAATTAACCAGCTCCACAGGACTGTTTATGTGGTGATAAATGAGAAATATTGATCCCTGCTGTGTTCCCTCACCAGCTCTCCCAGTGTTTTTCCTGATCCCGTTAAACTTCCATGGCTGTGACCTCTCAGGTGGGCTCCGGTGCTGGAGAAGCCCAAGGGGAGCACAGGAGCCGGTGGCGCTTCCTCCAGCTCTGATGCTCAGAGGATTCCAAGAGGAAAAGGAACACGGAATGACAGAATGGTCCAAGCTGGAAGGGACCTGAGGGATCATCTGGTCCAGCTCCTCAGTGGGTGGGACAAAACCCCTGACCTTGGCACTTGGACCAACCGAGCCAATCTCAGGGTCACCTCCTCTTTCTCCCTCTCCTCTGCTCTCTCTGTGTTTCCTGAAGACCACAACCTTGTCCCACTGTCTCTTTGCTGCTGACTGGGTACAACACCAGTAAGATCAGTGGGGTTTGGAGACAGGGAATGGGTGTGGAGGAAAAACAGGAATTCCCTTACACCCATCTGCAAAAGACTCCCAGAAGGGTTTGGGTGGGCAGGGATCTTAAGTATCATCCAGTTCCACCCACCCCAGTGCAGGGACTACCCCAGGGTGCTCTAGGCCCTGTCCAACCTGGCCTGGAGGCCCCAGCCTGGCTCCAGCTGATTCCCAACTCACACCTCCTGCCTGGCTTACCCAAGTTAAACAGTGTGCAGTCAGCCCTCGGGGGTATCATCTGAAGGAGATTTTAGCAGCACACAAACAACAGCATCTCCTTGCCCTCACTTAGAGCAGTTTTCCTCGCTGGGCAACTGCTGGGAGGGAGGACAACCTTCCCCAGCCCACTCACTCTTTTCTGATGATAGCAATTGAATCCAGTCAGCTTCACGCTCAATTTGGCATTATTTAAATGACTGCAAGAGGAATAAAATGCTTGGAAATACAAATTGTCATGCACTTGTGCTAACACACCGTGCAGATCTGACTGCTGCAAACAAAAGGCACAACTAAGTGGCAAGTGTTCATTACAGAAGTTCAACCTTCAGGATCATCTTTGCTTATTTCCAGACCCTTTGATTTAATTGCTTTATTTCAGTTTATCCATCAGCAAAGCTGCTGAAAAGCATTTCCTAGAGATTTTTATCTTTAATTTACAATTCGTGGGTTTCTTGATTGTCCCTTTAAATCTGTGCCCCTTCCTATAATCTCCAGGGTCTTTTTTGCCTGGAAAAGTGAAGGAAGTGATGTGATCTCACCTAATAACTGCAAGAACAGGTTACACGCCCACGTGGGGATTTGTGCAGAGCAGGGCACTTTCCCGCTCAATTACACTAATTACCTGCACTGAATTAAAGAGCATCTTCACGTGTAACTGGTTTATGATAGGGGCCCTCTGCACATCTTCAGTTTCTATCTATAGATATTTCCCTGGAAAGCCTTCACTGGTATTTGGTGCAGGTTTTGGGGAACTAAAGCTTCCTGCAGAGGAATTACAACATTCAGTTAGGAAAAATGGACTTGCCTGAAATTTTCTTTTCCTCGAGAAGAGCTGCTGGCAGTTTTTTACAGCAGATCCCTGTGCTGGTGAGCTGAGAGCAACAAAATATGGTCAAAATGATGACAATGTCCTGCACCATCAGAGAATCACAGAATCACCGAGGTAGGAAAAGCCCTCTAAGTGTTCAATCCCTAACCCACACTGCCAGGACCACCACTAAACCTTGTCCCCAAGTGCCACATCCACATGTTTTTGGAACGCTTTCAAGAGCAGTGACCTCACCACTGCACTGGGCAGCTGTGCCAGCGCCTGACCATCCTCTCAGGGGAAAAAGAATTCCCAAATATCCAATCTAAACCTTCTCTGGTGAAGTTTGAGGAGGTTTCCTCCCATCCTGTTGCTGTTTCCTGGGACAAGAGCCTGACCTCCCTCCCCTCCGGCTGCCCCCTCCTGTCAGGGCATTGTGCAGAGCCACAAGGTCCCCCCTGAGCCTCCTTTTCTCCAGGCTGAGCCCCTTTCCCAGCTCCCTCAGCTGCTCCCCATCCCACCTGTGCTCCAGCCCCTAGGGTTCTTTTCAGTGTCCTGGCTCTGGGAGCACAGGAATGTGAACCCATTTTCTCACACTGAGACATGGACCCAAAAATGCTTTGAAGAAAAACACCAACAACTCATCCTGTCAGGGCCCTTATTGCTGATAAAATGGAAACTTGTGGCTGTCTCATCCCTGGAAGTGTCCAAGGCCAGGTTGGATGGACCTCTGAGCAACCTGGGATAGTGGAAGGTGGCCCTGCCCATGGCAGGGGGTGGGATGGGATGAACTTTGAGGTTCTTCCCTATCCAAACCATTCTGGAATCTGTGACCCATCCTATGAACCTCAGAGAGTGTTTCCTCATTTGCTGCCTCCTGACTCATTCCCAGGAGGGTTTCTGCACAAAAAGAAGAATCATCACCAAAATTAAATCAAGCCCCAAGCTCCCCATCATCCCAGCAGCAAGGTGTGAAGGGTCCTCGTGAAGACACTTGATAAGAACCATCCAGTTCCCGGCATTGGGACGTGAAGATCAGAGCCCGAAAAGCTGGGGAAGACAAAGGACTTGGAATAAGAGTTTTGTGCATGCAGGGAAAAACCCTCTGGAAGGGATGGTGTGAGCTGGGAGTGTGTTTAATTCTCCACGTCACACTTCTTCTTCCCTGGAGCTAAAATAAGGACCTATTAACGAGGCTGCCAGAGCTAGCACAGGGAGCGAGGGCGGCTGCAGGAGCTGCTCGCGGGTGGGAGCAGCTTGGGAATGAGGAGCAGCTCCAAACTCGTGGCTCAGCTGGGGCACCTCGCTGTCCTGTGGGGTTTAGTTCTCTTCAGCTGGGAGGGGCGGTACAGCAGGGCACTGAAGTCCAGCCTGGCTCAGCACCCACCCTCTGGGAGGGGTCACTACTGACTGCCTTCCTCTAATTTAGGTGCTGGGCTTTGGGATCCTTATTCTCTGCCTCCCTTGGCTCTTTCCCTGTTCACAGAAAGCCTCATTTGGCTCTTGTGAAAAGGAGAAAATGCATCCAGTGAACAGAGGAAAATTAGGGACACTTTGCTGTTTCGGGGTAGGTGTGTGGAAACTCAGTCCTCATTAAGAGCTATTAAATCCTAAAGAAAAACCTCCCCAGGATCATCCACTGACCAGGTTTGTCACTGCCCTTCCTTCCCTTTTAGTCCACATTTCACCTTTGTTCCCTCACTTCTGACATATAGCATGACAAGAAATACATCCATTTCCTTCTTCCCCAAAGTTAGAATTGCTCCCGCAGCCCAAAGGAAACTCAGAGTACACCTAACATCCAGTGGTAAGGACAGACCCTGGAACTGGACCTTTTTTCCCCACTCACCTGCAAATGGAAGAATTGGGGAAGAAGGGAACTTACTTGGCATTTTCAGAGAGGCCTGCCCTAGATGCTCAGGGGCTCCTGTGACCGAAGCCACGCTCCACAGTTGCACCCCAGGGTGGGTGACAGACAGTTGGATCCTTGCCTAAGAATTCTGAGGCTGCTGGCACTTGGCTTGGAAAAGCTGCTTGCACAAAAGATATCCCAAGCTATCAAAGCTTTGGATAATCTCTCATTCCCACTGGGGAATTTTGGTGCCCAGCTGGTACAGGGTTGCAGCAAGGGCAAACCCCAGACCTAGGAAAAGGCATCCCTCTGATCCAAGATGGCTCTGGAGCGTGGCTGGGAATGCAGGGTAGAAACCAGCTGAACCAGAGCTCTGCAGGTATTTGAGATTTCCCTCCAGGAAAGCCAGGATGAGTTCCTGATCCCTGGGGAAGCGGGAGGTACCAAAAGCAGTGCCAGGAGCAGAGGTAGGACCTATCCCAGCTTTCAGCAGCTCCACAAAACTGTTTTGGCTGTGAGCTGCCAGCTAGGTAAAGCACTTCTTTTGCTCTGGATTCCGCTCCCCCCCCCCCCCCCCAAAAAAAAAGAGAGAAAAAGCAATTTCCATGACAACATTATGGGATGAGAGAGGAAATCCTCATTTTCATGGAGAATGGTGCACACAAAAAAATTAGGATCATATAATAAGAAAGGCCCTATTCAAACCCAAATCTGCCTTTCAGAAGGAGCAGAGAAGGGTGAACTCAGCAATTCTGTCTCCAATCATTCACACGATGAGCCCCAGCTCCTCCTCTGCAGAAACATGACTAGCCCATATATCCACAGGCACAAAGCACTGCCATGAATGAGGGTCTCATGGCCAGCACATGGAACAATTCATTCCTCCCACAAAAGTGACAAATAAGGATAATTCCACTTCATTTCCAAGACGGTTTTTTGGCCTGGCTGCAATAAAACTGTACCAATTGTAATGGCACGGGCACACAAATTATCTTTTGTGGAATTACAAACTTTTGAGAAATTGGGCATTTCACTGCATCAGTCTGCCTGGCTTTTATTTCAGGGACATGGACTGTGACCCAGGACAGGCGGCACACACAGCCCAGGGGAGAGCAGCCACACTTCCCAGAGGAAGTGACTCAGTGGGAAAAGGGACCCTGGCCATGATTCAGGGTTTATCAAAGGCAATGTCAATCTTTCCACCCTGGAAAAGATTCATGATAACGTTAAAGATACCTCTGTTACCAGATACCACTGTTCTTCCCTTCCCCTCACACAAATTTACAACCCCAAGGACACCTGTTAGGATGAGTGGAGATAAGAAAGGACAGTCATATTTCCTTATCTGCAGCTCTCTGCTTTATAGCCCTTCAGCCTTACGGGGCAGGAGAGGTTTTATTCCCAAAGAATGTCCCTGGGAACGTCGTGAACAACTTTCTAAATACTCCGTGGCCTCCTGAGGAGACAGCAGCTGTGACCCACACCTGGAATCAAGGCCTCCTACCCACACAGACACAGACAGAAATCCATTCGAGTTCATCCAGCCCAGCACCCCCTCCAGACAGGGGGGTCCCATCCCATGAATACTCCCGGCTTGTTTTGATCTGGGATACCATCCAAACCCAGACTGCACACCCTGGCTGTGCTGGAGGAAGTGGGACACTGAGCATCATGTTTTTGGCTGTGAGGTTCAACAATCAGAGCCTGCATTAAATAATTAAGGTAATCAGAAAAACATTCCCAGGGCACACAAAGCCACAGGAGTCTCAACATCCTCTGCCACCTCCTTGTCTGGATTTTGAAACAGCTCCTGTTTGACACTGTGCTTAATCTATTGTTAACACATTCTTTCATTATAACAGTACTTTATGAATAAATTCTTCTATAAAACCTTACAATGATGCAATCTAGCTCTAAGCTCCTCTGATTTGGCTAAATTTGGGCTTGGGATGCGACCCAGAATTTGTACTTAGGCAAGACTTGAGAAATGCTGGAGCTTTAAAATTAGGTGGCAGAAAAGCTGCATTTGTGAGGACAGTATCAAAGTCAAAACATCAGAAAAGCTGAGATTGTACTCAAACCTTTGTCAAGATTATTATTCTACGCAAGGAATTTCTTCTTCCTTGCAACAATAGGCCCATAATTAGAATTGCCTCCTGTGCTGAGCAGCATGCCCTGCTCTCACAGCAGGATGTGCCAGGCATGGGTGGCAGAGGATTTGTCCTCGTCCACAGGGAAAATTGAGTGCCTTCAGGAGGCAGTGCACGTTTTGGGTGGACTCTCCATGACCCACTGGAGAAATTTCCTGTGCAGAGACTGCGGCAGACGCTGGAGATGGCTACACTGATGTCTCAGAGGAATTACCTGCTGGCAGGAACTGAGCAGTCCCATTTAGATGATGAAAGCTCGGTGAGACCACTCCAGCCCTGAGGTGACCTGTGCACATATCTTGGGCTCCAGGTCCCATCCGTGCTGTGACCCTGCAGCTCTTGGCCGTGTTGGGCAGGATTCCATCTGCTGGAACATCCCCTTGAGCTCAGCCAAAGCTCTCCTGAGAGTGCCGAGCCTCAGGAGATGTGGACATCCAGTTCCCAACCGCTCAGGACTTCTCACAGCACTGTGTGTGCAGGCAAATGTTCCTACAGTGCCTTTGGGAACCATGGAGTCACTTAGGTGGGAAAAGGATTCCAAAACCATCAAGTCCAACCACTAACCCAGCACTGCCAAGGCCACCACCAACCCATGTCCCCAGGTGCAACATCCACACAGCTTCTGAATTCCTCCTTGGATGGGGACTCCACCACCTCCCCGGGCAGCTGTGCCAGGGCTGGACAACCCTTTCCATGAAGAAATTTTCCCAATATCCAATCTAAACCTCCCCTGGTACAACTTGAGGCCGTTCCCTCTCCTCCCATCCCTCCTCCCTGCGAGCAGAGCCTGACCCCCCTGGCTGCCCCCTCCTGTCAGGGAGTTGTGCAGAGCCACAAGGTCCCCCCTGAGCCTCCTTTTCTCCAGGCTGAGCCCCTTTCCCAGCTCCCTCAGCTGCTCCTGGGGCTCCAGCCCCTTCCCCAGCTCGGTTCCCCTCTCTGGACACGCTCCAGCTTTTCAGTGTCTTTATTCTTTTCCTGAGGGGCCCAGAACTGCCCCAGGACTGGAGGTGCCCCAGCAGTGCCAGCACAGGGTCCGGGCATGGCTCTGGCCCTGCCAGACACATTGGAGCTGATCCCAGCCAGCAGGAGGGCTTGCTCAAGGGCTGTCAAAGACCTCCAGACACAGAATCTTCTCGTGTTTAGCCCTTGCCTCCCAACTGTACTGGCTGACCCTGCAAAGGCTCTGAGCCACACTCAGCTCGCCATACTCCAGGCTGGGCTGGGTTTGGAACGTGGGAACGGGAGGAGGAAGAAGGAAGGCAAGAGATGAAGGGAGAGATCTCTGCTGTTTGATCTGCTGAAATGAAAATGTCTAAGAGCCCTTCCTTGAAGTGCACGAGGATGAAAGGAGCAGGAGCACAGTTCCATGTGGTTGTTTGCCTGCTTTTGAGAATAAAACTGAAATAAAAGTAGCTAAAGAAGAAAACTCCTTTCTTCTCATTTTATCTGAGGACAGAATGCAGACAGCAGGATTTGTATTTACCTCTCATTTGGATTCAACAAATGTGTCCTGTGAACACATTTTTGGAAACTATTTTTCTTCAGGAATACATTTTTTATTAACTGTTATTGCTCAATTTGTGCTGATTTCTAAAGAGTCGTGTGGCTTGCAGGGACAGATGAAGAGGAACGAGTCATGACTCACTGCAAGGATCGAAGTTTTTATGAAGCCTCATCAGTCAGGCATTTCACGGGTGTTTAAGCCCAGGTGAACACACTGGACCAGTTGTGGCCTGTCTGGAAATGCCCCAGGAGTAGGCACAGGGATACAGATCCAGGTTTTTCCCAAAGGAGAGCCAGGCTGGCGGCTGACAGAGCTCTCAGCACACATCCATGGCTTGTCAAATCCTTTAGTTGCCTTCAACTCCCAAACCAATGGAGCTTCCCTCCCCTATTCCTCTATCCTCCTCTCCCCCCACTGTAGCTTAGAGGACAAATTTAATTGGGTTGGGATCTTACTTCTTCATTCGCAGGGTCATTTGAGTGACAACACCATTTTTTTCAACAGCAGAACAAGCTTTCCCATTAATATCCAAAGGGCAAGACCAAACTGGGAACACAAGAGGAAAAAAAAAGCCCATAAAATGTGTTCAGGTCCCTGGTGCAGCAGGGTCGGGACATCTCAGGCTGCACAGGATCCCTGAATTCCTCCTGCAATGACAACAACACTCTCACACTGATGCATAAGTAGATGTTCTGCAATGCATGTTCTTCATACAAATATATTTTATGGGTAGGGATATATGTGGAAAATATTCCTTAAGTGGGAAATACACCTCTCTCCATCTAAAGATACCATTTGGGATCTCAGACCCATTTCTTTGGTCATGCTGGATGATTTACCACTGAAATCAATCTTTAACTGACCAAAATCCATTCTCTTCTCCCATTCTCCACTGGAGGAAAGAAAAACAAGTGAATAGAACAACTGAAAGGGAACAGAAAAGAAAACTACTCCTGCTCTACCTACTCCTGCTTCACCACCTGGAGGCTGGAGGATTTTCCAGGTATTTTGTGGACACACTCCCGGAGCAGGGAGGTCATTCATGTGCTTCAGCAGCCCCAGGGGACGGACCCTGAATCGACTGTAAGGTTCCATCAGGAGGGGATGACAGCCTGTGAAGGGAGTGAAGACACAGCACAGATTGCAGCCAGCTCCCCTTCCCACACAAGGAGGCTGGAGCAGGGAAGAGCCAGGCAGGGGAAGGCAGAGGATCACTGCTATTTCTCCCAGCCTCTAAATTACAAGACTGAGAAAAACACCTTTTATTTCCTCTTTTCTTCCTGCTGAAATAATCAACCAAGCCTAAAGATACTCTAACAATGATTCACGTCCTGAAGTGTTTCCTTTTCCTGGTCAGCTTACTTGGAAAGTGTTACACAAACTGTATCCCAGGAATGTTCTTTTGTTCTCCTTTGAATTAGCTGGTACAAGGGTGTAAAACAGGAGAGTTTTGTACTGAATATTAAGAAGAAATTCCTCCCTGTGGGGGTGGTGAGGCCCTGGCACACGGTGCCCTGAGAAGCTGTGGCTGCCCCTGGATCCCTGGAAGTGCCCACAGCCAGGCTGGACGGGGCTTGGAGCACCCTGGGACAGTGGAAGTTGTCCCTGCCCATAGCGGGGGGTGGCACTGGATGGGCTTTAAGGACCCTCCCAACCCAAACCATTCTGGTTCTTTTATGAAACATCTCCTCATCCTTTTCTGGAGGAAAACCTAAACAAAAAGAGCATTTAGGAAACTATAAACTTGTAGAACACAAAATGTCCTACATGAGGAAAACTGCAAAAGAGTAATAAAAACATAGTAACAAGGAGGATGTGGCCTTTTGCAGAATTAAGTAATCAAGAAGTTCATCTGCTCAGCACAAACCAAATTATTTTCTTGGTAGAAATGTCTAAAGTGGTATTGGATTTAAGGAGCTCGCAGAAGCAGGTACACATTTTAATTGCTAGGAAAATAAATTACAGGCAACCATAGTGCACTGTGCTGACTGATGAAATTGGGGTGGAGGGTGTCATTACATTATTTTACAGGAATTATATAATTTCAGAGAAGGTGTAATCTAAAAAACAGTTGGTGAATGTGACAAGGGCTGATTCTTCTGTGCAGAAACTTAGTCCTGTAAGGAATGAGGAGTGTGTAGGGATGAGG
>VYZQ01051161.1:30640-44568 GCA_013400655.1 Mystacornis crossleyi
TTTTTTTTTTTTAAAGAAAAAATACCAAACAACCCACACATGAAACAATGTCATTTACATACCATTTCTGTCTCCTAGGACATCAGGAAACATTAACATATTCCTACAGCCAACTACATGTACTAAAACTGCATACATTGCTGACAAGGCTCTCTTTAACAGGAGGTCAAACCCCATTTGATCTCTGAAACCTGTTCATACTTTTTTTTGTTACAGCTTTGATATCAACATTTCTCATGGTCCTGAAATCACCTAAGATAGTTGAGGCATTAATAATATCAAATATCCCAGTTTAGTCACCTCTTATTTCTATCTCAGAAAAAAACCTTACCAAACTGCTACCTTTATTTTTTTGTTGTTGTTGCCATGCAGTGATTGTTCTTTTGCATTTAAACACATTTAAAACAAACCAATTAGCATTTATCTGAAATATTAGAAGGTCTGGTTGTAGATTTTCAGCCTGGTCCTGCTTACATTAACACTAATCTTGCAGGGCCTCCATGCAGCTGGTTTTAATTCTGTCATTCCTACATTTTCTGCTCTGCATCCCATCCATATTTCAGGGATCTCAAAGCGATAATTAGCAGTATTAGTCAGTCTTAGATACAGGTGGACCACAAGTCATATAAATGGCTGTGGAATAATCGAAGCAACTCAAAAATCCTAAAGAACAGAACAACTAGAAGAGTTGTCTGTCTTTGGACAGGAGCAATAGAAGGAAACAATGAGTGAAAGGGCTTTTTACAAGTCTTTCATGGAGTGTGACCTTCAATGTACCCATTCTGTGTGAGGGAAGGCAACTCCTGCCAGCCAGATTAAATTGTCAAAGTGAATGAATTTAACTTTCTAGCTATTTACATATCACATGGAGTTTAACGATTAGCAAATTAGACACAAATCATGTGCAAATCAATGCAAATTACTGGTTCACACACAATGTAAACTTCATTTTTCATGTTGGGATGTAGCCAGTGCCTGGTTAACAAGCATATGGATTTCTGATCTGGGGTAAATGAGCTACTCCCCCCTCTTCCCCTCTCATTCCTCCGCTTGGCACAAGCCCACCACATTTCTCATTCAATCCACATAATTCACTCAACACTCTCCTCATGTCAGGCTCTGTGTAGGCAGGTAATAACTTCTAGAGTCATTAAATTAGGCTGTGTGCTTTCTCTAATTTGTGCTCCTTGGTTAGAGTTTTGTGGTCACTTACACTAATTAGGAATGCTCGGTTTATTAACAGAGGATATATGCTTTGGAAAGCTCCTGGAGGTCCCCAAGCTGTTTATAGATCCCTGCAACTTTTGTTTTCTTGACTTTTGAACTGTGTCATATCTAACTATTCTGAACTGAGCTGACAAAAGCCCTCTGATCTCATCTTCATAATTAAAACCCATTGCATTCGCTGCTTCACCAATGTCACTTTTTATTTCAGTGGGGATCTCCCTTTCCCCAGGAGAGATTACACACAACCAGAATCACAGAATCAGACAATAGTCATGACCAGAAGCAACCTCTGGAGGTCTGTTCTGCAAGCATCTGCTCAAAGCAGGAGCAACCTCAAAGGAAAACCAGATCCCACAGAGTAATAAAATCACAGAATGGTTGCGGGTGGAAGGGATTTTAAAAATAATGTATTTCCAATGCCCTGCCATGGAGAGGGACACCTTCCACTAGCCCGGCTTGCTCCAATCCCCATCCAACCTGGCCTTGGACATTTCCAGCGATGGGACATCCACAGCTTCTCTGGGCAACCTGTGACAGTGCCTTACCACCTTCATTGGGAAGACTTTTTTTCCTAATATCTCATTTAAACCTATTCTCTTCCAGTCTGAAGCCATTCCCCTTTGTCCTGTCTCTATTTCTTGGGCAAATACGGAGTCTGGAAAATCTGCAGGGCCTTTGTTTCTGCTCCTTATCTGCTGAGCCCCTGCTCCACTGCTGAAGGGAAAATGAATCTCCTAAAATCCATTGTGAATTTCCACTGCTGAAACATGTGGCCTTTGCCTCTTGACCTTTCATAGTGCAACCCCAGGACTCTGCTGTGTCTTCTCTCCGTGTTGCCATAGGCAGTGGAAAGAAGGCTGCTCTAATTCTCCTTGCAGCTTCTCTCATTCTTGCGCTCCAGCCTCCAGCCCTCTCTGCTCTACTCACACCAATTTCTCATTTTTGGGGGACTCTGAAAGATTTTCTACAGACTCCTGGGTAGCAGTCAAAATAGCCAACTGTCCCTTTGTGTGTTGCCGCCAATTAGCTGTGAATTTTGATTAATAAACTTCTTATGCAATTAGCAACCACCATTTTTCCCTCCTTCCAGAAATTCTGTGTAATAGAGACCTTCCTTCAAGGCCAGGTAAAGATAAGGACCCCTGGAAAACTCTGTTTATCACCCTAAAATTGATTTTGGACTGTTTCAGACAAAGAAGATCAAAACACACAAATCAAGGGAATGTGCCCACTGGCAACATATAATCCTTAAAACTCCTGTGTGTCTCACAGAAAATCCCACACAATGTGTATGTACAGCAAAAGTTGAGCTGAAAACATTGCTGAAGGCACAGCATCCATTTAAACTGCCTCAGGCTGGAACATCTAACTGGGCATGAGTGATTTTAGTCCCTATCAGATGTGAATAACATAAACAATCAAAGAAATATGTCTTCTCTGACATTATCTTTAATCACTGCAAAAAAAAAAAGAGACAGTGACCTTGATTAACATTGTGCTGCTGAATATGATATGAGAGATCACATTGATCATGGATTCCTGCAGCGGGGGACATACAGGGCCTTTGTTTTCATCCCTTCATTTAGTGCCTACAGAATTTAAGGTATGATCAACATAGAGGAGAATGTTATACAGGCTGCATCCGTAATCTTCTGCTCCCTGCGGAATACAAAGCTTTTACATCTTTTGTATGAAATAAGAAAGAAATACTCATGTAACCTGGCTCAAGAGGAATTTTGCCAGTTAAATTTCCATTTTAATGTGTGTGCAGGAGGACGGAGTAAAAATTCTGCAGGCATCTGCAGGCAATATTTTGTTGACCATTACCTATGTAACTTCTACAGCATAAATAAGTCAAATGTGCCACTTTTTTTTTTTTTTGGAGGATTTAGACCGTTAAGAGTGACCCTTTAATCAGAAAGGTGTTTTGTTCTTAGCAGTACAGTCATCCCTACAACATATCAAAATATATCAGTTTTTGACTTTTTTTAAATGTTAAAAGTAACATCTTTCCCATGAATATTTATTCTTTTTTTTTAAGCTTGCTTATTTCACAGTTCATCCTTCTCCCATCTAAGCTGCTCTTTCCTTTGCTCCTTGCCTTGCTGCCCAAAGAAATTAATTCTGCTATGCCCATGGTTTTGCATGTATAAAACATCAGATACCAGCATTTTCTGACCTTCTGCTTCTTTCAGAATTCTGTTCATTATTCTGTGGCTTCAAACAACCAGGTATTACTCATATTTTTTAGACTTCACAATCATCCATCTGATGTGTCTAATGTTTTAAGAGGCTTAGTCGACAAACATCCAGCAAGATGAAATATGCAGAAAGCAGCTATAGTCCGAATCCTGTACAAAAAAAAAAATGTCTACAAATAATTACAGACCTCTCTCACGAGCCCCAGACAGTCAAACAGAGGTTCCAGTTCTATGCTAAATCCAGTATTACTGCTGACATTTACAGCCCCAAAAGTTAAGAGCTCTGGAAAGGATGCATGGCTGTAGCTGACTGCAAACTACTGGGAATTATCTCAGCAATGTCATGACTCCCAAATTTTGCTCTGAATTTGCTTCACAGGAAGTTATTTACCAAGTTAGGGCCCAGGTTCAGGTCACCATGTGGGTGTACCCCATATTCCAGGTCCTGAGGGTAGCAAAGAGAGGACAGATAATGTTTAATTGTTTAACAGTAGTTAGGAAATCTTTTATAGTGCATCGGGAAGTGAACAGGGAGTTCCTCACAGCTTTGGGTACATCAGTTGTTTTTGAAAGCCTGCCCTCCTACAGACATCCACTTCTGAAAACACCTCAGTGCTTTGGGTGTGGGAATTAACCTACATGGGCACTGCAGTGACAGAATTACTTCCTCAGCCAGGAGACTTCATTTACAGCCCTGCACTTGAGATTTTTGCCCCTGTTGCAATATATCACAGAAACTCATTAAGCAAGGTGTCTGTGAACCACTTGCTTTGTATCTAAAAATAAGTTCAGTGCCTTATTTCCACCATGGGATCAATCCAAGAGGGAGATGCTTTTCTTAAGGAATACAAATGTACCATCATGAACACTGCATCTTTTTGCCTCAGAAACCATATGGATTCACAGAGCAAGTGAAAAGGTTGTGGTTTTTTTTTTTTCCCCTCGTTTTTCCCTTCCCTTTAGCTCTTCAGCCTGGGCATTGTAAAGGAGGGTTGAGCACTAAACTGCACCCACAAAGAGTTTAGAGCAGCACCAGGTCTGTCTCCAATGCTTCTATTGAATCAAAATAAGCTGACATAAGCTGGATGATAGGATGGCGGGTTTTGTGCCCCCAGAGCTTTCAAAAAGCTATTGAGCTCGAGCTGTGATCATACTGAAGTTTAACAAAATAAAGCAGAGAAACCCATCTGAAACAACTCTCTCTAGCTTTGGATGAATGCTATTTATCACTGGCAAACTTCAGCCTGTCTTCTAGGTGTTCACTCCGTGCACTTTATCTGCACCCAGGATTGTTCCATTGTGAAGATGAACACAAGTGTGATACTGCTCTGAGCCACAGCTCCCTTGGGAGGATCCACCAGGCAAAGCTGTTGCTTTCTCAGCTTCTGCAGAAAATTCATGCCAAATATATATCCCACATAAAACACATTTGACTTTTTTTTTTTTTTTAAATACACCTCCCTCTCTCCAAGTAAATTCAGCTTCTGTTGTAGCTCAGATGTAGAGCCTTGGATCTGAAGCAAGGATAACTATGATCAGACTTATCAGGACATAATGACTCTGAGTGGGGCTTCTATTCCAAATTTGTTGCTTTTCCTTCATACGTGTTTCTTTAATCTTTTCCACAGGCATCACATCCAGACAGCTTTTGAGCCATGCATTTACCTGTGCAGGACATTTGAATTCTACATTTTCCTTGATAAGGATGGTATTCTTTAACAGTCTGATACAAACAGGATGTTTGAGCACAAAAATTTTTTCTCTTGGACCCCAAGACTCCAGCATTGGCCTTTCATTGCCATTGAAGGTATAGAAATTTGTTTTTGTCCAGTTTCCTATGTTTCCAAGTAATAGAGGAGTAGGAGGGGAGTGACTGTCTCTCAGCAAGCATGGAGACAAAATAAAACTGAGGAAGAAGTATTAGAATCAGATAATTATTTAGGTTGGAAAAGGCATTTAAGACCACTGAGTTCAACTGTTAACCTAATGCTGCTAAGCCACCACTAACTGATTAAGTGCCATAACAGAGATCCAAATGAGTGGTTTAAATCTCCATCCTTAGAAATTTTCAGCACTCAACTGGACAAAGTTCTGAGTAATGTGCTGTGACTTTGAGGTTAATCTTTTTTCTGCACAGGAGGTTGCACTACAGACCTTTTACATTCCCTCCCAACTTAAGTTTTGTATGATCACCGTACACAGACTATACAAACTTGTGAACCAAAGGTGGGATTAAATATGCGCAAATTAAATCCAAAACCACACACAACAGCTTCTTTAGACTTGTAGTTAACTCTCTAGACCATTCTTGCTTACTGGCCTCAGCAGAGGTGGACTGAGATACAGGACAGTGTCTGCAGGTGGTAGTGTTTGATTGTGCTGATATCTAGCAGAAAGAAGGAGCTGATGGCTTTGATTTAGGATTTGTGATTTTACATAACTGACAAGCCAGGCAGAGTCTGTGGATGGGTGTTTTCTATTGCAGTCAAATCAAAACAAATAATATAGTTAAGGCACCATGCAAACTGTTTGGGATATTGTCATATCATTATGTGGCTTCTATTTCTGAGAAACATTACTTACATTTTAAGGCACTTTTTTCCCCCAGCTTTCCATATGTCAGCTGCTATCAAAATACACTATTTGGAGTTAAGTGGAAAGAAAATAAAAACTATTATTTTTTCTAGTCTCTGATCTTCAAGTGCTTGATGAAAATCCCAGACACTGCAATATGTGTTAAATGTCCAGCTTTATCCAAAGCTCTAGGACCACTCTACTGCCTCCAAAGATTTTCCAAGCACTAGAGTATCCCAGCCTTAGCCTTGCAGTAAATAAAAAACCTGTACTTTTCCCAGGCATTGCTTCAGTCATTCAAAAGTCATCTAAAATAGAGAGCTCAAGACTGGGATAAAGATTCTCCCATTTCATGTAAATGCTAAATATGACCGTCTCTCTGGAGGGATAACAAGCTGTTCTATAGTGCCAATATGTGGTGTTAAAAAGCTAAAAATAAGAAATGAGAAGGAACAATACAGACTCTTACACAGAGTGGCACTGTGGGAAAATTTGTCAGAGAAGCAATCTTCTGGGTGTCTATTGAGGTTCTTTATCTGAAATACCAAATTACGTTCAGAAAGTACAACCATAGAATGGTCTGGGTGGAAGGGATCTTAAAGCACATCCAGTTCCAACCCCCAACCTTGGGCAGCTTCCACTGTCCCACGTTGCTCCAAGCCCCGTCCAACCTGGCCTTGGACACTTCCAGGGATCCAGGGGCAGCCACAGCTTCTCTGGGCACCCTGTGCCAGGGCCTCCCCACCCTCACAGGGAACAATTTTTTCCTAATATCCAATCTAAATCTCCACTCAGTTTGAATCCATTCCCCCTTGTCCAATCACTACATGCCTTGTAAATAGTCTCCCTCCATTTTCATTGAACTCTTCAGGCACTGGCAGGCTGCAATCAGGTCATCCCAAAGCCTTTTCTTTTTCAGGCTGAACAATTGCAATTCTCCCAGCCTTTCCTCCCAGCAGAGCTGCTCCATCCCTCTGATCATCCTGGTGCATCTTCTGGACTGTCTCCAGCAGCTCCCCATCCTTCCTGTGGTGGGTCCCAGAGCTGAAGGCAGCTCTGCAGGTGGGGTCTCCCCTGAGCAGGGCAGAGGGGCAGAATCCCTCCCTTCCTGCTGCCCACACTGTGGGAGCAGCCCAGGGCATGAGGGATTTCAGAGATGGGTCATGCCCAGCTCTCACCCACCAGCACCTCCAGGTCCATCACCCAGGGGTGCTCCATCTGCTCATCCCCCAGCCTGGATGGTGCAAATGAGAGAGTCTTCAAATGAGAGAGACTTCAGTCTGAGAAGTTACATGAGCACATAATCACATGGAGTCTGTAAAGTTTCATCAGAATTGCTTCTAATGGTTGCTTAAAGCCAATTTCAGGTCCTAAGGAAGAGGGCATCCATCCAGTGCACTTCCATTTCATCTGAAACCAAGTTCCAGGGAACATGAGCAAACACAAAAAAGACAAAGTGCTGAAAGCATTGCAGTATTAAAGGAAAGAAATCCCTTTTTGCATTTTCAGAAATTATATTATTCTGGAGTTCTCTTGAGCTATTATGGAAAACGGTTTCTGACAGTTCAGGTGAGGGTAGTACAGTCATGGGCACAGTGCTAGGGAAGAGACATCACTCAGAGTAATTAGCAAGATAAATGCAGATTTCAACAGGTGAGTGACAAGCACTTGCTGATGCTGGATGTACTTTCAGTCTTAAATTCAGATAGTAATGTGAGACTATGAGACAGGTATAGCATGTTAATGTAAAAAGCTACTCAAAAAGTTAAGATGAAGGTTAAAGCCTACTTTGAGCATGTACACTTCAGCCCCAAATTTATTGATGGATATGAATAGAACAACAGTTTACTCATACAATAGTTTTACAGTCCCTGATCTCATACACAAGAAAAAGCATTAGTGCCAACCTCATGCTAATAGATTGCAGGGAAACAAGAACAAAGCAAAAGATGATCTACGTTGCTGAGAGACTTAGAGTTTGATACCAGCAGGAAATTTATTTGAGACAGGTTTACACCATGCAGTCAATAAAGCACTGAGTTTGCAAGATTGTGTGGATGTGAGCTCACTAGGAAAGTTTGGTCAACAAATCAGGTGTAACCTTGAATTTGTCACCAGCCTCCCATCCATTATCCTTTTCTCCCCCCTGTGCAGTAGCACTTACATTACATATTACATCTCCTCTTTTCTACAACAGATAACACAGATTCCTCCAGTTTTCTTCATAGACAACATTTCTTGATTTCTTATCACACCTCCTTCTTTCTTCTTCAGTTTATCCATATTAGAGTTGATTATTTATACCTAAATGTAGAATTTTGAACCTAGGTATGTCTTTTTTTTTTTCCTTTACTCCTTTTTTCTTAAGACTTTGGAACATTTAAATCCAGGTTTAAATGAATTGATTCAATCAGTCTTTGCTCTGAACAAATTATCATGGTGCCAATATTAATGGTGCATGTTTATTCACATGGGTAATTACTGAAGCCTCAACACAAAATGCTTTCTGAGCTTGTACTCCCTGTGGTCTAAAATACCTGATATTTTTTTCAAAAATGACTTCTCCTCTCCAAAAATGTGACTTTATCTGTGTAGACTTTATATTTACCCTTATCCTGTCGCACTGATCCAGCCAAACAGAGGCATTTAAGTGGCCTCATATCAGAAACAAAATCCAGGCAGAAAAAGCTTATTAATTC
The DNA here is from genome assembly GCA_013400655.1 of Mystacornis crossleyi. Classification (NCBI taxonomy): domain Eukaryota; kingdom Metazoa; phylum Chordata; class Aves; order Passeriformes; family Timaliidae; genus Mystacornis; species Mystacornis crossleyi. The sequence continues at coordinate 39,342 of VYZQ01051161.1, forward strand.
ACTGGGCTTTTCTTAGATCTCCAGATTTTCAATGCAGTTACAGCTGACCTTGAAACTTTGGATTTGTGGCCGAGGAGATAATGGCAGAAGCACTGATAGACTAACTAGTGTTTTGGGATATGAATCTGGAGTTTCCTCCCACTAGCAGTATATCATCCTGCAGCTGAGGTATTACTTATCCTGGTCCTCTTACCTCTGTCAGCACTATGAGTAGTTATCTCCTTCCATATCATTAAGGGAGAAAAATCCTGTGGAGTGGCAGGAAACAATTTACACTTTGGAACAAGAAAAAAAAAATTAAAGGGAGGAGAAGATAACACAGTTTGAGTGCAAGTCATAAGCTGTGTGGCAGTGAGAAAGGACTGGAGTCTCAAAGACTGAGTGAAAACAAGAATGCAGTTGCTTTACTACTACAAGACATTAAAGCAATCCTAAAATCCTTCAGTAGGATATATGTGTGTGTGTGTGTGTGTGTGTGAAATCCCATACAAACACACCCAAGTCCTTAGGGTACCTTTTTTAAAATTTCAAAACAATTCAAGAATACTGATTACCTTACACATTTTCTCAAATAAAGGGTAAAAATAATACTTTAAGATTTAACTGTATGAAATCAGGTTATTTTAGTAGCACTTGGTGTGTTCAAGATCATTACAAAATAGACCACTTACCATTACCAAAATCTAAATAACTGCCTGCATTGAATCCCAATGATCTGTGTTTCCTGGAGGTAAAAGGAAGATTTATTCAAATGATGCTAAACAATTGAAAGGATCCTGGAAGTAAAGGAAAGTTCTATTCAAATGATGCTAAATAATCCAAAAGATCCTCTAAGAAAAAGGACTGATGATGTTAAGAGATCTAAACAGAGGAACAAAGCTTCAAAATTCAACCTGGAGCAAATTGCAGTGGCTCTGGTCATATTCCAGATTACAGAAGTTGTTCAATATTAATCTTTTCTCTTGTGTTATGTCCGATGTTTGTTTGAAGGAATAATACTGGGAAATGAATTTGAAAGAAATGGACCAGGACACAGGAAATAAACTGCAAGTTGGATATCAAGATTACCAGACAGGGCAATTCTAAAGTAGCCAGTGTTCACACAGACCTCGATGATTCAAGAGAACATACTTTTAATCAATGAGCCTGTCTGACACGCAGCCAAAGATATGTTTTGGACTTACAGAAGTTCTAAGAATGATTTGTAAATATTTTGCTACCAAGGTTTACTTTAAAACCTATAATATAATCTAAATATAAGGGAGGGAGGAACCAGGAACTTTCAAAATACTTCTTAAAATGAGGTATGGGAAAAGAATTGGTCTCAAATTCAGGGAACTAAATTGTCCAAGTATATCTTAATGCTCCCGTGCTGGTGAGAGCCTGCCCAGGGCACTCACGAGTGAGGACCAAATCACCCACCCCAAATATACACAGAGACAGAGAAGGAGGGAATGGAGGAGAGCACAAAGGCTCACAGTCCCTACAAGTGATTTGTCTTGTGGAAGAATCCTGAAAATAATTGCAGCAGTGATGAACAAGTGACATTAATATAAATTTGAGTTTCCTATTACAGTCTGGGGTGAGGGAAGGCGCTCAGGAGAGCTGCAGGGACTGGATGCTGCTGGGTAGATGCTCAGCCAATGTAGCTACCAAAGAGGCGTGTAACTTTGCCCACTTTCATTTAGAGAGTGCCTTTTCCAGCTCGTCCCTTGGCATCATTAACGTAATTAATAATCGCTAGAAGTTGCCTGTTCCGCCCATGCTGGGAGTAGCAATTTGCTAGGTAGCTGCGTTTTCCTTGTATCAAAGTTACACGGAATGGTGGGACGAGGATGGAGGGCATGAGGATGGAAGGTGAGGAATGTGCAGCCTTCTTTCACACATGTGAGGTTATTGTACTCATGATGCAATAGTTTCTCCAGTCCTTTTCCTGGCTAAATCTAGAAAAACTGAACCCTAACCCATCCCTGCACATTCATTCTGTTCCAGTGGTCAAATAAGGTTTCAAAATATCAAAGCACCAATATTAATTATATTGGACCAAAACCAATTGCATAAGATCACTGGAGGCAGAATTACAGAATACCCTGAGTTGGGAGGGACCAACAAGGATCATCAAAGTCCAGCTCCTGGCCTTGCACAGGACCACCCCAAGAATTCCACTTCGTGCAGGCAATACTCTGTCATCACAAAATAGCTGCTTTGCCAGTGAGCAGGCTGGTTAGTCAGGACCCAAATGCCTCAGGTTTTACTTTTTGCTTTGCGGGGTGGCCTTGGGCAATCACTTTCCTCTTGCCCCAAAATCCCTTTCCACTTGTACAAAGCATGTGCAAATGATCTGCTTCTACCAAGTGCTGCAAGAGATTAAGATATTCTTTAACTTTAGAAGCCATGTACTCACTCAACTGACTCTTGTCTCTCCAAGCAAATATTCTTTTGTCATTAAGAGAAACAATAACCTGGAAAGGCACCAACAAAAAATCTTCATTAGTGTGGAATAAAGATTGCCCTTATGTTCTTCCAAGACTGTTGGAAGTGCTACTCTGCCAGTTAGGGAGCACAAATTATATGGAAATAACATCTTGCCTGTACTTTCAGAGAAGATCACTTTGTGCTTGCAGATTATGCACTTTTAAATGGAGAATTTTAGAATCATAGAATAGTTTGGGTTGGAAGAGGCCTTAAAAATCATCTAGTCCAATCCACCTGGAAAAAGCAGGGAAAGAGGTGGGCTCTCCTGGAGAAGAGTATCCACAATAATTATTGCTTACTATTTAAATCCCATTTTCCTTGCAAAGGGGACAGCTGTCCAGCTGAACCCTGCTGGAGAAGGCACCTGCCACAGTCTGAGCCCCTGGCTTTCTCCTGGGATCGCCTCCACACCTCCTGTGAGACCCACTGCCTATGATTCCATTCTGTGCTCTCCTGCCCAACCCTGCAGCTTCACGCTGTAAAAGTGCCACGTTTTACAGCTGGCAGTGAAGATGGCAACACCCAGGAAATAAATTATGAGCCACCCCATATGGACAGGCACCTTCAATCACACGGGGACAGCAGAGCATGCCCAGCAGCTGCTGGCACAGCTCTCCTGACCTCACAGTCCCCCAGCTTCCCATGGCCTCGGACAAGGCAGCAGCAGTTTGGTGACTGCAGAAGGCACCAGGAATAATTACTAGTTTGGATAGAGAAAGTCTGCATTGCATTACTATTTATCATTTGGGTATTTCCTCTTTTTCAAACCCCTGAGTGTCAGTGATGATGTCCCGGGAAGGCAGAGAGGGCAATCTAATGAACTTGTGCTGATGCATAAAAGAAGTGGTCTGTGCTGTGGTTTATTTAAATTTAAGTATTTAATTTTTTTTTCTGATAACAGCGATGGTATTAACAAAGCCTCTTTGTACTAAGAAAATGGAATTTATAGCTATAATAGAATGTTATCCTTATTGGTGAGCTAGAAAGAACACAGTCTATAATATCATATTGTTGGTGCGCTTCCACATTCACTGCTTATTTATTTCCCAAGAGCCTAAAATATTTTTTCTTTCATAAGTAATAAAGCAGCAACTTCCCATAAAATTTTTCAGGTCACATAATGTCTATATTGAGAATATCACGTGCTTTTGTTTCATCTGTGTTCATCTGTGGTGGTTTTGTTTCTTTTGGAGGGGGGGAGTGTGAAGGGGGAGACAGAAGAGCATTTGAGAAAGAATTGTATAACTGAGACTACATCCTCAAGCTCTCAGTCAGAAACTCCCAGGCAAAAATTCTTCATCCAAGACACACGATTTTAAATGAAGAGTTAATCACTAGGTTTATTTTAAAAGGAAGGGGGAAAAAAAGGGGGGCGGGGAGGGGGCAGGGATTAAAAAAAAAAAAAAGGCAAAGTTATCCCACCTCCAGCAGTTAATAATTCACNTAACCTGGAAAGGCACCAACAAAAAATCTTCATTAGTGTGGAATAAAGATTGCCCTTATGTTCTTCCAAGACTGTTGGAAGTGCTACTCTGCCAGTTAGGGAGCACAAATTATATGGAAATAACATCTTGCCTGTACTTTCAGAGAAGATCACTTTGTGCTTGCAGATTATGCACTTTTAAATGGAGAATTTTAGAATCATAGAATAGTTTGGGTTGGAAGAGGCCTTAAAAAGCATCTAGTCCAATCCACCTGGAAAAACCAGGGAAAGAGGTGGGCTCTCCTGGAGAAGAGTATCCACAATAATTATTGCTTACTATTTAAATCCCATTTTCCTTGCAAAGGGGACAGCTGTCCAGCTGAACCCTGCTGGAGAAGGCACCTGCCACAGTCTGAGCCCCTGGCTTTCTCCTGGGATCGCCTCCACACCTCCTGTGAGACCCACTGCCTATGATTCCATTCTGTGCTCTCCTGCCCAACCCTGCAGCTTCACGCTGTAAAAGTGCCACGTTTTACAGCTGGCAGTGAAGATGGCAACACCCAGGAAATAAATTATGAGCCACCCCATATGGACAGGCACCTTCAATCACACGGGGACAGCAGAGCATGCCCAGCAGCTGCTGGCACAGCTCTCCTGACCTCACAGTCCCCCAGCTTCCCATGGCCTCGGACAAGGCAGCAGCAGTTTGGTGACTGCAGAAGGCACCAGGAATAATTACTAGTTTGGATAGAGAAAGTCTGCATTGCATTACTATTTATCATTTGGGTATTTCCTCTTTTTCAAACCCCTGAGTGTCAGTGATGATGTCCCGGGAAGGCAGAGAGGGCAATCTAATGAACTTGTGCTGATGCATAAAAGAAGTGGTCTGTGCTGTGGTTTATTTAAATTTAAGTATTTAATTTTTTTTTCTGATAACAGCGATGGTATTAACAAAGCCTCTTTGTACTAAGAAAATGGAATTTATAGCTATAATAGAATGTTATCCTTATTGGTGAGCTAGAAAGAACACAGTCTATAATATCATATTGTTGGTGCGCTTCCACATTCACTGCTTATTTATTTCCCAAGAGCCTAAAATATTTTTTCTTTCATAAGTAATAAAGCAGCAACTTCCCATAAAATTTTTCAGGTCACATAATGTCTATATTGAGAATATCACGTGCTTTTGTTTCATCTGTGTTCATCTGTGGTGGTTTTGTTTCTTTTGGAGGGGGGGAGAGGTTGAAGGGGGAGACAGAAGAGCATATGAGCAAGAATTGTATAACTGAGACTACATCCTCAAGCTCTCAGTCAGAAACTCCCAGGCAA
>VYZQ01051163.1:4297-14890 GCA_013400655.1 Mystacornis crossleyi
CTGTTAATGTCTCTGCAAGGAAACAACAACTCTGTTTCTAAGCTAAATTAATCTAATGCAGTCTTTTTACCAGCTCCAATTTTCATTTCACCTCTCCAATCTAAAATCAATAGATTAAGGGTGAGTTTCAGCCAGGTGCCCAGCAATTAGGCAAGTTTTAGGGTACCCCACATGCCCTGAAGCAACTGTTCCAGAAGAGCCAAGGTCTTCTGTAGGTCCTGTCTAGTATCTGTCAGGTCTGAGATACCCCAAAGCATCTTGGATACCTGTTTTAGGTAATTAATTAGACAACTGAAACCTGCTCTAAGCTTCATACTGTAAGACCCACATTACAGGTGTATCATGTGTAAATGGTGGGAGATTTCCAGTTTTTATAACTAATTACAGCTAACCCTCACGTAGTAGTTGATATTGTTTTATGTAGCGCATTTATCAGAGATTTAAGTGCAGGCATAAAGGATTAAAAGAATTAAATTATAAGACTAATTAGTCTCCATTTCAGAATTCAGACAGAACTCACACATGGACTTGTGGGTCCAACGTAAGTCCAACAAAAGTGGCATTATTCACTTGTCAAATAACAAAATTTATATACTAAAAAGAAAAAAAATTGCATTGGGCACATGTATTTTCTAGTGTGGCTGTAATAGTGAGGAAGATTTCAATTTTTTCAGAGGGAAAAAAAAATCCTGCTGTAGGCTTGGAAAACATCAATAGAGAAGAAAGAATTCCTGGTTGCATTTATTGATCTTTGCATGGTTATGGACCTTCAAGATAACAATGAGAAAACTGGATGTGAGCATATCTCACAGAAGGAATTTCCAGCAGAAAAAGGGAATTACGTGGTGCTATAAAATCTCATTTAGAATGATAACACACAGTCCTAGTCACACATATTCAAGAAGGATTAACTAAAATTGAAATAGGTGATGGAGAACATACCTTAGTAAAAAAAAAGGTAATAGCTTTGCTTATTTAACGTAGACAACTGCAGTTTAAGGGGAATGAGAGTATATTGACATAATGATATAAAAGAGACTTTGCTACTACATCAGGAGCTTTGGCAGAAGAAGTTTAAAATAAACACCTATCCTGACAGCGGTGCAAATAGCTTTAAAAGGATCATGGCTACATTTCACCTGGATTTTTGAAGGAAGTTAAGCTGCACAAGGTTGTAGTTCTGCAATGACTTTTCAACAGGAACAGTAGAAGTAAAATTATAGTTTAAGAAGAAGCCTGAGGTTTTAGTAGCATGCCGTTGTACAAAATGCATGGAGAGGGGACAGGTTAAGAAATTTCTGTTCATTTTATGTCCTACATTGAAAAGTATAACTTTTCGTCCCTGATCAAACGAATCTNGAAAACACTTGGAGCCCAGTGGCCCCAAATCACCAAATTTTATGCACGTCTGACTTCAAGAACAGCAGTGAGACACATGGACATACACAAAACAAATCACCTGCCTAAGATGGCCCCGTTTTTAATCTCAGTCTGGGATGAGACCCAAAAAGAATAAATAGAGTAAATTGCCTAGAAAGAAAAGTAACATGTACAAAACTTACTGTTATTTACTGACATTAAGAAATGTCAGCAGAGAGTTCAGGGCTGGGCAATGCTCAGATCACTGGCCCCTCTGAGTCACTCAGACTGTTCAGAAATCCATGGTCCAGCTGAACCAGAAAAAGGCAGAGAAGTGGATTATTTTAATTATTGTTTGCAAACATATATTTTATTACCTTCTGGAATATAAATATTGCCAGGATTGTAGGAAGGAGGACAGGGAATAACATTAGAAGTCCACCACAGGTGCAACTTGGCTCAGTATGCAAGTAGGGAAGAGGGAGGCTCCCATTAGATGTGAATTTGCAGTTAAAGGCTCAAATGAGGGTTTGCTTTGGACTCACCCAGCTCTGCTTTTCTGTCTGTGCTCAGTTCCATGTAGCTGTGTAGATGAGAGTGGGGAGATACAAGCGAGAGAAGAGCCTGTCTGGAAGTGCTTTATCAGTGTGGTGTAAGGAGGGGACGTGAGAAGGGAGATACCCCAGGCAAACAGCTCTGGTTGAGAATGGCAGTAAAAAAATACTAATCCATAACTTGGTTTGAAGCACGGAGGTGTCTCCTCTGTCTTTCAGGCAACAAAATTCAGTGCAGGAGTGTTCTGGTGCAGATCAGAAACAAAATGGTGCCTCAGGTAGAAAACGGTGTGAACTTGGGCAGACGCTGAAGTAACAATGGGATAAATTAGCCTTTATCTGCTTCACCGGGCACATTGCTCTGCGAGCTGGCACCACACCTGGTCTCTCAGGTGCTGTTAATGGTCCCAGAGTGACCACAGGGGAGCAGGATAAAGCAAAGGAACTTGCCTCTTACCACAGCGAGCCCACCACAATTAGTACCTGTGTGTAGCTTTTGTTGCCCAAAAGTTGATGTTTCCCTGCAGTCCAGCACCCTGGGCAGGTAACTGGACATTGATGCCTTTTCTATGAACTGTTTGCTGCAGAACTGGAGGATTTTGTTAGGCATTTTATCTTTTATGTATCATTCACATGGTTTTGGCAGCTCTCCAAAAAGAGTGATGCTCTTTGAAATTATTTCTGATTTTTGGTAATTTGGTTTTTTTTAGAGACCGTGTTCTCTGCTGGACCTGGATTAGAGCAGCTCTTCCTTTAAGGTACTTACAGTTGAATTTTAAGGGCCAGAAAGGGAGGGACAGGAGTGAGGTAAACCTGACTTCACTATACAAAGTAAAGGACAGCATTATAATTTTCTGTTTCTAACACAACAGCAACTTAGTCAGGCCAGTGACCTATGCCTGGGAGGGAGACCATTTCACCGGCAAAGAGACCTGACAGGGGAAGAAAAAAGGCAGAATTTTCTCATATAATTGTGAAAAACAAAGCTCATCTTCAAAGGAGAAAGCAAGCAGGTAAACTCTTGTTCACAGGCAAAGGAGCCCAAAAGCTAAACTTTTCATTAAGCCCTTGCACTGAGAGGTCTTCAGGATGCTTCATCTTCTCAGGAGAAACATTTCCTCAGGACAAGCCCATGGCTGCTCCCAGCTGGGGCAGTGGGTGTTTTATGGCTCTGAGCTTGCAGAGAAGCTCAGTCCCACAGATGATTCAGACTGGAGATGCTGAGGTACTTTCATTTCGGGAATCACTATGAAATGAGGCTTTATTCTGCAGCATTGAAGTACTCAGGGAAAATCTATTAGGGCAGCTGCAGGACGGGGTCAGCAGGCAGCACACTGAGGAGCCCAGGGGACTCTAATTTACACAAACTCTCTACCACGAGCAAACACACCAGGGGTGGCATTTACATGGTCTCTTCCCTCTGGCTGTGCTACCAAAACAAGCAATTTGTGGATGACACTAAACTAGGAGGAGAGTCTGATGTGACAAATGATAGAGTGGCTGTCCAGGGGACCTGGATTAATTTGGAGAAAAGGCTAAATTAAACTCCATGAGGTTTGGCAAAGGGAAGCAAAATCTCTGTTCTTGGGGTGGAGAAACCAGCTGGGAGCTGACTGCCCAAAATGCAGCCCCACTGGAGAGGACCTGTGAGGATGGTGAGGCACTGGAACAGGTTGTCCAGAGAAGCTGTGGCTGCCCCATCCCTGGAAGTGTCCAAAGCCAGGCTGGATGGGACTTGGAGCTACCTGGGATAATGGAAGGTGTCCCGGCCCATGGCAGGGGGTGGAACGAGATGATTTTTAAGGTCCCTTCCAACCCAAACCATTCTGTGACCTGAGGGTGACAGGAGGTGCCAGGTAAAACATGATCCAGAAGAGGATGGGTCTGGCTGTCATGGGTCACATGTCCTGCGTGGCCACCCAGCAGGAGAAATTTATTCCCCGTGGCTGGTGCTGCTTAGGTTGTCCACAGGTGGAAAGGGACATGGAGAGGATCAAATGAAGAGCCACCATCCATCCAGGGTGTGGTGGGAGGCAGCTGGGCTTGCCAGGGCTGTTGAACATGATGAAGAAAGTGAAGTCACCACCAGAAGAGTGATCCATAAGTTTTATCCATATCACACCATAAGGGGTTACGCTAACACATTTTTTTAATTTAAACCAAGGCCCAGAGCTTTTTCTTTTTTTTGTTTTTTTCCCCTTTTTCTGAGGATTGATTGACTGGGAGAGCTGATGGCTTGAAGCAAGACTGCAAGGCGTTGAGGCAGCTGGCCATCAGTTTCCCAGGAGATGCCCAAGAGTGAGGTTGTTACTCAGAGTTGGAAGAACATGTTCCAGTGGGTACTAAGTTACGGGATTCCTTGTGATTTTTTATTTCCTTTGCTGTGAAATAATTTCTGAGGAAAAGGAAGAAGTATCAAAACAATTTCTGCAAGGTGGCAGGAGACAGAGCAGGGAAGTGGAAATGCCTCAAATGGTTAATATCAGGGATGGATGAAAGTGATTTGACAAGGATTTCAGGAATTTTCTGCATTCTCACTGCAAGAGGTCATGTAATATGAATGATGCTTAAGCAAAATTTTTAAAGGTTGGACAAAGGTAGCCATTAGCAACTTCAAGCAACCTTGAAAACTTATTTGCAGGAATTTATCTCAGGTTTTATGCATTTATTTGTAAGCAGATTTTCCTTGTTTGATCTAAAAAAAAATTAGTTTGCTCATCATGCAAAATTATTCAGTGGTGTTTCCTCTGAGAATGTTTTCTGACATGCACAGACATTTACTGCAACAGTGGCTTTCAAGATTTGTTCTTCTGAATTCGCTGTTTATGATTTGCTTTTCTTTTCCTTGAGCATTCCTGCCTATGGATATGAGCCCAGGAGGAAATCTGCAGAGTATCACTAACTGGCTTTGTAAGACCTATCCAGGGAATTTTTGCTTTTCATTTTGTTTGAGAAGATTTGGCAAGTTGAAAAAGTAGAAAGTTTAGATGAAAAGAGACAAATAAGGTGATTATAGCCCCTATTACCTCTGTCTGGTACAAAGTTTATGTGTTGGGTCAGGGGTGACACAGCCACGTTCTCTTTTCCTGTCCTCCCGCCCTCCATCCCTCATTTCTGGGACGGGGTTGCATCTGACCTTGTATGAAACATTTATAGAGGAGTAATAGGAGAAATCAATATCTCTCCAACCTCACATGAATCACAGGGATGCTTTATTCAGTGTGCCAAAGGCTGTGTTTTGTTGGATTATCCTGGGCTTGCCCCTGAGCTGTCTCATGCAAAGCTGTGCTCTGTAGATACGGGCTCATGCTGGCTTTCCAGGCAGTGGACTGGGAAACGAGGATCCAGATTTCCAAGGCCAAAGAACACACAAGTTGGATCCTGAAACTAACTGAGACTAAAGGAAATGTAGAAATTTGGGTCTGGTTTTGGAACCCAAGCACAGCAGCATAGCAAGTGTTTGGTCCGTGGTTTCATTAGCTGCTGGTGGAGCCCAGTGGGTGTTTCTTTCCAACCACGAGTACCACAAGAGAAATCAGTAAGGTTTTAGTGAGCTGCTTTGTTGGAAAGCTGGAAAAGCCCTTCCCAGCATCGTAGCTTGGTGTGGTGTTCACAGAAAAGGGACTCAGACAGTGCAGCAGGGAGAGCAGGAGGGGTTACCAGATGCACCAAATGGTTTCCAAACCAGCTGTGTAAGCTAAACCTATCTTCAACAACCATGTCCCCTTCCACCTCAGCAAATTGGACCTGAGCAAGATTTCTGGTTGTTTTTCTTTTATTTTTCTCTCTTTCTGTCAGTCATGGCAAAGCCTGCACACTCCTGTATGCTGTTCTTTCCAGATAAGACTTTTCAACATCTACAAGTGTGTGGTGTTTTCTTTTTTTCCTCCTTTCCTCTGCAGCACCAGGTGTTGTCTTCTCGAATCAGTCCTACCTTGATGCACTAGTGAGAAGATACAATCTGACAAAGCCTTGGTCCCTGTTATTTCTTGCCTGATGATATTTCTCTGATAGGAGTGAATAAGTTGTCATTTTTAAAAGAAATCTACCCATTTGTCCCAAGTATTTTGGAGCTAGCTGCAGTCCCCTTGCAGCTGTCTCAAAGCAAACCTTTGCACTGCCCATGAAATTTCATTTTTAGTACTAAGATAAACTTCAAGAAAACGAAACTTTCTTCTTTCTCTCTCCTTTTAATTCCCCAGGACAGATACAACTTCAGAAAATGATCTCATCCTGCTTTGTCGTTTTGCCAATATCTTGTGCAAGATGAACATCCCAATAGGTACAAAGCATTTGCTGTAACAAGCCAGTGTGTTTGTTTATCCACTTCCCAGAAGAATATGAAACCTTTTGAAATGCACATCCTTTTTAGTACTTCAATATGAGAGCCAAGAATAGAGTTCGTGTCACTCTGATCAGGCTGTGGGTGGAGTGGAAACAGGACAGTAACTCTGCACAGGAGTCCGTGCAGCCTCTCATGAAAAACCTCATGTCCTGTGTTGTAGGAGTCACCTTAAACTGATCAGAGCAAGAATGTGCCCAAAGATGACCCATCTGTGAACATTCAACGAGCACAACTCTGGGACTGTACCAGTATTCAATGTTGTTCTCTTTGTAGTTTATATTCATAGACAATAAAAAGCCCATAGCCTGATCCACTTCAGCTGCTCTCCTCCCTTTCCATTTGCTTCTTGAAGTGTTCTGCAAAACTTCGAGCTGGACTCTCTTTCCTTTAACAAGCTAAAATTTTGCTGAAATAGAAATTCCACCCGCTGTTGCCCAAGATGTGGGTTTTTAATTTGGTGACAGCACATGACAAGGAAAATAAAAATAAACCATAAACTTATACAGGCACATCCTCAAATATAACACCTTGGTTCTACTCAAATTATTGTGTTAAGTTTTGTTGTTTATAATTTTGTTTTCTTTTGAAAGAAGTAGGTCTGTGGGCAGGTTTTGAACAGATTACAGCTATGTTTCTGCATGCATGGGAATCTGGACCGCCCAGGGTTTGGACATGTTTTCTTTCCAGCATGGGCCTTGTCTAACTGCTTCATGTATCTGTCTGTGTTACAGATGTTATGTATTTTATTTGCCCTAGAAAATCCCTGCTTTGAAAAAACCTAGAGAGAAAGTAAGATGCAATAAGCATGGATAGAGCTGGCACCGAAATTCCAGTGTTTTCTATTCTTTTNCCTTTCCATTTGCTTCTTGAAGTGTTCTGCAAAACTTCGAGCTGGACTCTCTTTCCTTTAACAAGCTAAAATTTTGCTGAAATAGAAATTCCACCCGCTGTCGCCCAAGATGTGGGTTTTTAATTTGGCAACAGCATATGACAAGGAAAATAAAAATAAACCATAAACTTATACAGGCACATCCTCAAATATAACACCTTGGTTCTACTCAAATTATTGTGTTAAGTTTTGTTGTTTATAATTTTGTTTTCTTTTGAAAGAAGTAGGTCTGTGGGCAGGTTTTGAACAGACTAAGGTTGTNGGCTAAAAATTTGATGACAAGTTGATGGCTCTGCTTTCTCTGTCCAGAATTGCCCTATTGTGTCACGTTGTAAAATGTCGTATGAAAGACAGACATGGAGAAGTACCCTCCATACAGGCCTAGGGTAATAAATTAATGAGCTGTAAACAGCAAAATAGCCATGCCCTGTGCCTCTGAGACTGCAAGCCTGGCTCTTCATGTCCAAACCCATCGGCCTGGAGCTCTTGAGCTAATGGTAAATCTCTGTGACACGTTGCAGCAGCAGGTCTCCTCTCCTTGCTTACCAGCCACATCACACTCCAGGGAAACATCACAGTTAGAAGCCAGAAGCTCTCATAAAGTCTCAAAGGTGGAATAAACCCTGCTGCCTGCATGTGAGGACACTCACCCTGCTGAAATATGGCTTGGGAGACCATTAACTCTGGCAGGGTCTGCTTCAGCCGCCTGCTGTGGGAAGGGGTGAGCTCGTGCACCCAACGGGCTCTGGGGAGCAGAGGGGCATCAGAGGCTAAGAGGGGTTCACTGCCCGAGGGACTGCAGAGACATCAGTGAGCTGACAGTGTACCTCTAAATACTGTCAGGAAGGGTGATGCATCCCCAGGGATTGGCACACTGCCCGGTGTATGTGCTGGCACTCACCTCTAAAGCAGCCTGGACTTGATCCTATTACAGTGGTCAGGTTAAACCAGCTGGAGCCCTGACATGATGCACTGGGACACTTTTCTGTGCTTTAGAAGGTCATTTGATCACTCTTCACAGTCTTCACTCATTGCTGCTCTGTGCCTACCTCACCCATCAGCTGGAGCAATTATCTTGTGTTAGTTCAGGAATCTGAATAAGGAAGGGGCTCTAATTCTGGTTGTTTCTGATCCATTAAGCTGAGTTTTAAAGTAAGCTTTCCTAACTCTCCTCTCCCTAAAGTTAGTGCAAATTGAAATGTATTTCATGTCAACACCTCGTATAGGTGTGCAAAGGAGGCACTAAATCTTCAGATTTTCATAAAGGCCAGTGGCTGAGATTTGGACATTCTCTAGCGAATATGAACTTTTTCAGTAAAGGTGTTTGCAGAAGCAAATAGGGCAGCCAGATTCAAAGAGGCAGCACTGGTTTTATNTTGCCCCACTTTGCTCTGGCATTGTTGTCAGGAGACTCTGCAAATGTCAAAACCATTATCAGTCACAGGCAATCAGGCTCTTAATTGAACTTTTATTCTCCTGTCTAACTTGCTGCACTCCAAAGAAAAGGCTACATTGCCAGCATGGAAATGGCCTTTTGGAAATCACCGACTGTTGAAAGCAAGTTATCTAAAATTGAGATATATGTGTAGATATATTTATCCTCATTTGGACTTTTCTTTGATTTTTATGTATACATGTACAAATAAACATGTAGAGTTTTGTATGTTCATAGTATCACGGTGTGTTTATGTGCACATATAATAATAAAATATAGGTCCAGATGTCTGAATACATCTTTCCCCTTGCAGCTTCACTCAGGCATATAGCATCTCCCAGCTCATAAAATATACTTTTGCCTTGTGACAGAAGCCCACAGAAAATAAATAAATACAGGAGGAAAACGTGTGAAATAACAGTCTTGTTTGCTGCCTTGTGCTGTCTCCATCCTTCTTTTTTATCCTCTGTTCACACTGTTTCCCTTCTCCATCTATGTTGATCGAGGCATGAAAGGCAGACCTGATATTCAGCTGCCTAAGTCCATAAATGTCTCTTTGGATGATGCTGTGCTCCAAACAAAGTTCAGGGCAATTGGAACAAATATCCTGAGTCCATTATTAGTCCTTCTGCTTTATTAGGACATTTTTTCCCCCTTTATGTCTCCCAAAATGGTTAACTCAGCTCTTGTCAGATCTACTTTGGCTTCAGTAGTCTACTGGATTCTACTGGATGGCAAATGCTGTTTTTGTCACTATTCCCCCCAAAGGACTCTGAGACATTAGAGCCTCTTCTGATTTATTTCTTCCGTGCAATCTGACTCACAGTCCAGGCTCTGTGCTTCTTTATTTTGTCATTCATTCCACAGGAATTCAAAATGCCTTACAAAGAAATAACCTAATCCTGAGCATTTGGGAACTGAACCCTGAACCCAAGGGGTTTTTTTTGTCTCCTTGAATAGCCTTCCTTCCCTTCCACACAATGCAACCTGTGGTGAACTCATTTTTAATAGTATGCAATATCTTCACAACTAAGCAGAAAAAGCTAGTGAAATACATCTCATTTTAATTCTATTCAAGACCAAATTTATCTATGTAAAAAAGGATGGTTTGGGGTTCTCAGCTTCAAGCAGTCTCTGATTTTTATTTTATTTGTATTGAGGAGAGATATTTGCAGTTTCCAGAACCAGGACTCCTTTGCATGAGCCCAGAGTACTTTCAGTTCAGATCCGATGGATGTACAACAGCTGGAGGCATAGCAAAACATCGGCTGAACATCTGCTGTTAATCAGGTTTAGGAATAAAGGGGACACCTCTGAGACTTTCTGCCTGGGAAGTGGTGGAATCACCATCTCTGGAAATGTTTAAAATGTGTGGATGTGACACTTGGGGACATGGTTTAGTGGTGAACAGAGTGGTGCTGGGTTAATGGTTGGACTTGATGGTCTTAGAGGTCTCTTCCAACCTTAATGGTTCTGTGAGAAGACACAGGTGCCTTTGGCACCCCATGAAAATCTTTTTTTTCCAAGTGCGGTGTTGTGTTAGGAGTCAATGATTTCCCTTCCCTGTCACTGATGCCAAAATCCTTGTGGAGGTTGGAGAATCCATGTCAGGTGGCTCCTGTGGCAGCTGTTTTGAAGTCACCATGGAGACTGTGGGTCAGGCAGAGAAGTGCAAAGGAAGGGACTGCCCCACAGACACCACCTTTGTGGGGAAATCCTGGAGTTGGCTTTCCTCAGCAGTGTCTCTCTTAACAAAACCCCTCAAATTCTGTAGCAGTGTGCCAGAAAACCTTTCCAGATGTGACTCCTTGTATTCCATACTTTCCATCCCACTGTCCCTCACTTTCCAAGTTATGCTCTAGACATATCCTATTCTGGACTGTCTTAGTTTGAAAGACAGGTGTCTGCTGAGGCAGGCAGGAGCCTCCCTTGAAATGGAAAATGCAACCCCCTTCCCTCCAAATTATTATAATTTTTGAAATTAAGGGGCTTTCAGACAAAGATATGGGGA
>VYZQ01051163.1:21929-52328 GCA_013400655.1 Mystacornis crossleyi
GAAGCCTGGCTGGGCACGAAGGTTTCATGGATAATGGAGAAAACTCTGAACTGGTGTCCAGACAGTGTTACCTGCAAACACATGCACAGTACAAATTGTTGCAGGTCAAATTTCTTGGGCACAGCCTGAGTTTGAAATATATATTTTGATGTATGGCTGCCCCTCCTCCTTCTGTTTCCCTTGTCCCTGACCCAGATCACTAAATTTTGACAGATTTAATCCTCTATGCTATTGAATAGACTGCTACACCAGTTGTATTCCCACGTTCACACCCATGTGACTTCCAGTCTGGGGGATGAGGAGAAAGAGCTGCATCTCTGGACTCTGAACACCTCCCAGTTCTCTTAGGAGCCCTCTTTGCTNCCTTTCTTGTTCTTAAATTTCCACCCTGTTTTTGGTCACAAGGGACCCTTTAAACATTTCTGCACATTTTTTTTTTTTCTGGTTTCAGAAAGCAGGCAGGCATTTACCTTAGAGGAAAAAGCTGAAAGCCTTTATAGCACCATCATTGATATTCTGGAAGTGTCTCTCCCATGTGTCCATGGACTCAGCAGCCAGAAGGTCTTCTGACAGCCTGAGCTTTGCCTCTGGTTCAGAGTGAGCAGCTCCTTAAGTCCGATGAAAAGAGGAAAACTCTGAAGGAAAGGGTATTTTTTTTTAATAATAATTGGCCTATTTCTGTCTGATTTCCTGCCACACCAATCAGCCTATCCTTTCACACCAGCTTTGCCATGGATCTGAACAGGGAGGGAGAACACAGGGACACGCTGCGTTCTCCCTCCATCGCTCCCAACTGGAGCTGTTGTAATTAAAGAGTTATTTTATGTTCAGGAGGAAGATTTATGGCCCTGGCTGGTCCAAATCTAGAATTATGAAACAAAATGAGGGGGATCAGCTGGTTAAGTTTTCTGAGTTATGCTGAATCTGCAGCAGCGGCTTTGCACAGCTCTGAGGTGAATGTGCCTCTGTGCCTTGGAAATCTCCTTTCTCCTGTGTGGGATCCATTTCACCTCACTATAGACACCGAAGATTTAATTGTTCAAGCTGAAAGAGTCTGTGTGGGCTTTCTGTGCTGTTGTTAAAGTGTTTTCCAGAGGGGGATTTATTTCATCAGCTCTAGGATTCTGTTTTATGATCTCCTTAATACATCACTCTGAACTGGTGTAGAAAATAACCAATCCAATTACCCCCCTCCCTTTGACTGTACAATCCTGCCTGCTCCCTTGTGCTAAGGACCATTTCCATGAGGAATCTGGGTGGGCAATTCATCTGGCAGAGAATTTACCTTGGTGTTTTTTGGGTTTTTTGTGGGGGGAAGTTTGTAGTTTTTACTTTTGTTACAGCCAGCCCAGTTTTTGGGACACTGCACAGTCAAAGAAAATCTAGCAATAACAAAAAGAAAGACAAAAGAATAATTGGCTGAGGCAGATGGATCTTGAAATAATACCAGCACCCAGAACCTTGGGTGGAATGAAGGGACTGTGGAATTGTCCCCTTAAAGAAGACAAATGTCTCTTTGTGGGGATGTCTCTCATACACTAAATAAGTTTAGAAGATCTCCACTTACTAGGGGGCTGACTTGCCTTTAGCCTAAAATCCAGCCTGAGAAGGCTTAGACTAGAGGACCTTTAAGAGTCCCTTCCAACCCAATCTATTCTGTGATTCTGTGATTCTGTGATTCTGTGATTCCGTGATTCCGTGCTCTGGAGCAACAGCAAGGAAGGAACTTCTGTGCTGGAGTTGTATCCCCTGGCCTGTCTTGGCATATCCACTGCCTCCACTTTGCTGTTTGTCCATCGTGGCTGCAGTTCAGCTCCCCTCTTGCCTCTGGGGACAGCAGGCACAAGGCATTGACAGCATCGTGGTGGAGTGATGTGTGGTGGACACACAGAGGCAGTGCCCTGTTCACAAACCCTTTTCTTTAAAATTTACACATGGATTTATTCCCACTGAAGTCAGCATTAGTGGAGATCAGAGCTGTTTCTTGGTGGAACAAGGAGCAGGTCCATTAAAACTGATGGGGCTTTCCATAAGGTTAGCAGGTTTTGGACTGGGCACGTTATTTGTGAAGAACCTATAATTTATGTCTCCCTGCACTGTACAAGCAAGAGAACAGGGACTGAAGAAAACCAGGCAACATTTACAGCCCTCAGTCTCCCATCAGCTTTAGCACAGTGGGGTGCAGATGACACAGCAATGCAGATATGATGAGCAATTTCTGTGGCAGCTGAAGTTCACTGCAAAAAGTTCACCAGAAAGCAATCCCAGTAAAGAAATTGCTGCAGGGAACTGCAACAAATAAGAATTACAATAAAGAACCAATGACAAGAAAGCTGAAATAACAGTTTTTTCTGGAAGCATTTCCTGATTTATCTCCAACCAGAGTCTCTCCGAGTGAGCATATTAGAACTTACAGTATATAGCAAAGAAATAATGAAACTGGCTTAAAATACAGACATCCTCGCTGCCTGAGTGATACTGGTTGCTAAAAGATACTTAAATAAGTGAATAGCCTTGCAACACAAGATGACCAGATGAAGGAAATTGTTTTGATGTGCTGCCACAGATAAGCTGGCTCTTAGTAACACACATATCCTAATTCTACCACTGGTGCTGAGGAGAAACGAGAGCAGAACCATACGGTTTTCTCTCTCCTGCCTCCCCTGACAGCAGGATATTAACTGAGATAATATTTGAGAATGAGCATAACATCCTGTGAGTGCCACCCACGCGGTGCAGGCACGGATCACATCAGCTGGGCTCCCTGTGCCCTGGGCAGTGTCTCAGCACGGCCCTGTCCCCTCTCCATGAGCGCGCCTTAGGGAGCGGGGACACGCAACCCTGACTGACGTCGTGCCGTGAAAACCCCGCTGTGAACCCAGCCCTCCGCTTATTCTGGGCACTCTGAGGAGAAAGGCAATTAGCAATTATGGATCAGCACTGCAGGGGCGCCACACAGGGCTCGGAGGAGATCTGAGATGAAGCAGGGACGTAGCCAGTCCACTCTGGATGGTGCTGCTGTGAGCAGTGTGGACATGACCCAGACAGCTCCAGCTGGGTCAGGAGCTGGGATCCAAAGGCAGCAAAGGTGAACCCACTCAGGCTATCAGATTTGAACTCGCCACTACAGGAAGATGGAGGACTTCTCCAGTAGACACAGCATCTTTCTTCATCGTATTTAGTTATCTCACCATAACTTGGCTGCATCTCTTGTATTTTGGGAAGGCTTACAGTAACCTGGATATTTTCCCTAGAAAGAGCTGGAAATGAAGGACTCCAGTCACGGGAACTATTTTGCCAGTGGGCCATGGCAAGTTCAGCTGGCAACGACAAGGGTTTCCAGTGACTCTTGCTCCTGGGCAAGAGCATGGCGCACAGGATTCAGTGCAGGTGTGCAGAAGATGTCTGGGAAAGAGATGGGAGGAGTGGGGTGATAACAGCTGCATTTTAGGAAAAATCTCCCTCTAACACAAGACAAGAGCACAATGAATGAAAAACAAGAGTCAGTAGCTCTCCTTCAGGTTCAGGCACTGTTTTTAAACAAGCACTGGCTGCTAATTTCTGCATATCTCCACAAAAAAAAGGAGAGGCAGCATGGGCCAGGGAGGTGGGGAGGAATGAATAATATGGCATTCTCTTTTTTCTAAGTGACCTTTTAAAATCAAGGAGCTGAAATCTAAATACCAGGGGGGACCCTGGGGGAGAAATTACAGACAGCGTCGTTGTTCCGTGCTCCAGTCCTCTATCAAAAGGTAGCACAGGAGACTGAGTTAAAGCATGAAGAAAAGGGTCACTCCTTTTTCATTTAAACAACCAGCACAATCTTTTCATGTTTGGCAGATCATTACTAAAACCGACTCATAAATTCCAACTCAGTTGGTTTAGAACATAAAATTATGGATTCAGACAGCTGCAGAGTACAATGAAATATTGAAACAAGCAGTATTTGGTGTTTACATTAAATATGACATGGCAAACAAAATGGTTTACTTTGGTGTTTTCTGCATGTGGGCAGCATACTGAAGCCGGTAACATTTAAACCAGGCTTATGCTTCTCTATCTACATTTTGAAGCCTTTGTTAAAGGCAATCAGTGTTTTGGGTGTGCTTATACTCCAGGAACAGATTTGCAGATCATTGTGTGATGTCATTGATCTGGCTGAGATCTTATTTGCATCTGACTCATGGCATGTCACTGCCCCTGTTAAAATTCCTAAAGCCAGAGGCCACTGCATCAGGAAATCAATTCTTGCTGCAATAATGCTTGACCTGAGCCTCATGCATGCCCTCAGCAAGTGATCCTTCATCGAGCCTGAGAATTTCCATCTAGGAGGGGCCAACGTATGGCCAGGAGTGACCGTGAAAATTGGCACTGCAGCTTGTAACAGGTGAAGTGGTAGGAAGGAAGTGTGGATGGATGTGAAACCTGCGAAATGAGGAGGATTCGGTGGCCCAAAATGCTGCTGATGTCAGTGTTGGAGTGTAATACTCACAGGTGGGTCCGAGTAGGCACTGGGGAGAAGCAAATTTCTGGAGCATCTCTCAAATCTGGTACAGAGGACAGGATCTGCTAAGTTTTGCCAGACCCAGAGGTGACTGAAGGGATCAGGGAGTTTATTTCTGTCTTCTCCTGACCACAGGCAGCAGGTCACAGTGGGCTGGCTCTGACGGCCTTGAGCAGGGTCCTGCACAGTTTGACCTGCCCTGAGTGAATTGTGACAGAAGGTGCATTTAAGCATCAGAGTGACCTGGAGACCTGGTGACTGCTAATGGAAGGTTTTAAGTTTTAATTGTCTGCAGTCACTGGCCTAGTTTGAGCCACCTGCAGAGCAGCAGAAGTCTATAAAGAGACAGCACTGAAAATTTTAGGCTATAAAACATCTGCTGGCTTTAAAATGACTTAAATAGATTATAGTCATGCTGTGAAGCTGTTTGTTTCAGTTCCCTTGTTTAGGTTATACCAAAGAATTGCATTTAGGGGGGGAGGTGATGAAAGAGAATGAGATAAATAGGTAGAAGATGCTCCAAATCCTTCCTTTTCCATGGCAGGCTCCGAAAAGATACCACTTTTCTCCTGCTGGTACAGGACTTGGAGACAGCAGGGAGTCAGAACTGGCATCTGTCACCTCTCTGAAAATTTGATAATCGGAGATGCACTGGACTATTGCAAAACCAGCCCCACAGTCAAAAAAAGGGCTGGTGCCCAAAACTGCTCAGAGAATGAACCTCTGGTGTGGTGAGTGGGGTGGTGAGGCACAGCTGCGAGGCTACATCCTGCAGCAGGTCACAAACTGCCACACTTTGTTCGTGGGAGAAAGGTCAGATAATCAGCATTCAGTCAGGAGAGAAGAAATGAGCCTGGGATTCATCAGTGTCAAAGCAAATGTTATAAATTATGCATGGCCACTCATTTATCTGTGTGTTTCCATTCATAAGATGGTTGAGGTTTTTTGGGAGGGGAAAAAAAGTCCTAAACACAAAACTTCTTGTTTAGCTTAGTGTTGAAAAACTACCCTTTGACTTGGAAACAAAGTTGTGCCAAAGAAATAAATATCCTCCTACTCCCAAACAGTCCAAAAGTTTCTTAGAGCTAATTTAATAAGCCAAGAGATATACTAATTATTTTTCTGTTATACCATAATCCTTTGACCACGTCTTCCTTCTGATGCATAATTTTCACAATTAAGTGCTGAAGAATAACTGGTTTTGATTAATCCTGCCAAAAGAGATAAAAGCCTCAGACCTGAGCTTTCAGAACTCCAGCTTTTAAGAGACCCCAGGAGTCCAGGGCAAGGGTGATATGCTTGTGTATCCATGAGCGATGTGTGTGTATGTCAAAGTGAACTTTGGTCTTTGGACCTCAGGTCTTGTTGCCTGTATTCTCAAGAAATTTTATTCACAGGCCATTTCACCAGAACCTACAAAACAGAGAAAAAGAGGAATTTGGGTAGCTGTTCATATCGTCAGACAGTTTTTCACCAGGATCACTACTCATGTTCTTCCTGCCATGTGTTTTCCTGGTCTATCTTTAAATAACTCCGATGCAGAAGACAGATCATCCAGATAATGAATTCAAATGCTTCACCATTCATTAGATTATTTATCCTAAATGTATACCCTGTAATTTTGGTATAATTCAAGATTCTCTCTCACTCCTCTGTCAGAGGCAGCAAGAATAGATTATCCTCTTTGCAGCAGAATCTCTTTGCTGACTCTCTCTCTGCTTCTCTCCTTTCCTCGTCAGTATGAACAGCCCCAGACCTGTCAACCCCTTTCCCAGGGGTCATGACCTGTAAACTTTTTTTAGTTCTTCTAGTTCCACTTGTCTACACACAGTCTACATCTTCATGTGTGGCACTCAAGTGTAGAGAATCAAGGCACTTCCAATAGATAAGAGCCAAGGAATTTGTGTCTCGTATGATCCTATATGGTGTTTGCCTTTCTTAGGAGCACCAGCATATTTAACTTGATCCTGGTTGGATCTGCAACGTCTCCCAGGTACTGTGTCGAGGAGCCATGGTTTAAGCAGTTGGAGCGCATCCTCTCTCTGTATAACTTGATTTTTACTGAGGGTTGTTGTTTTGTACTTGTCCACACCAACTTTTCTCATACTTGTTCATCTCACAAAGCATCTTTTTCTCTCTTGTAGCAACAAAATAGAACAGGAACTCACTGATGAAAACACTGAAGACTGCAAGAGCCACTGCAAACCCTGTGAGAAACTACTTAGTACCTCACTTTAACAGCAAACCTGTGGCATCTCATCTCTGTGTCTGATTATTCCACTAGTTTTGCACCAATTCTATGGTTGTTTCTTGGTGAGTTGGCTTCTGTCACCTGTTTACGAGGACATTGTATGCGGTATTGCCAAAAGTCTTAGGTAAAAGAGGCATCTCTTGCCACTACTCTCTCCACAGGCCTGTTTTCCCGTTAAAGAGAGAGATTATATTTCCTTTATATGATTTCTTCTTAACAAATCTGTATTAGCTGACATCCATTTCTTCATTATTTGTCAGTAAGATTATGTCCTAGGTTACAGTGTAAGATGTGCCCAAGAAGTATTCTATCACCATCTTCATGAGCTGCTGAGACCAGGTGGGCCGNTAAGACAGATTATTTGTATTGATTACAAACTGCTCAATTATTTAAGAAGAAGAGTGTTAATATTTTTGCTGTCTTCTGAGTGCTGAAGTTACCCCAGCATCCTTCCCTTTCCTTCTCCCTTTCCTCACCCTGTAAAAATGTTTGTGTACCCACTCTTCTCCACTTTGTTATCCATCAAGCTCTGTATGAAAAGCTGGGGTTTTCCTCCCTGTTTGGCTGAATGCTCCTGCTGCACCTCACTGTTTTGGCTGGAAGAAGTCTTTCCCTTTGATTTTCAGACTGGGTTTATTTATTTCTGGGCAGTTTACACCTACTTTCTCTTTTGCTAGGTCAGTCCTTTGACTTAAGCAGTTCTTTTCTCCTCTCTGGTGTTTACCCCCAAGGACAGCTTTGCAATTTCATCCCTTTCAGGCTTCGTTTTTCTAGAGTAAACAGAAGAAGTGGTCACTTACTTTATTTTAATTTTCTTTTTCTTGCATAAAATAGCATATCCTATCAATTCCAGGAATAATTTTCTGCACCCTTGACTTTTGGATTTCCTCTTTCTTCAGCACACATGACCTGGCCTGTCCCAAGAAGACCAGGTGAGTGCTCAGTGGGCCCTGATGGTGATGTAGCTGCAGGTCACCTTTGCCTCTTCCATGGCTGCATTTGGCTGGTGTCTCAGTCCAGGAGTGACTCACACCTTTTTAAACACCTTAGAACAGAAATCCCCATTTTTCATCCCAAAATGCATGAGATCATTTTCTGCTACAGAGCATAATCCTTTTTTTATTGTTTTGACAAACT
The DNA here is from genome assembly GCA_013400655.1 of Mystacornis crossleyi. Lineage (NCBI taxonomy): Eukaryota > Metazoa > Chordata > Aves > Passeriformes > Timaliidae > Mystacornis > Mystacornis crossleyi. Next base: position 29,822 of record VYZQ01051163.1, read on the forward strand.
TCAAAGTCATGTGTTTATTCCTGTGTGATTTTTCCAATGCTCTTTGTATTCATGCTGCTCTCCTGCTTCGTACCACCAGCACAGTCCATGACTTAACTCCAACTTTCAATGCAATAAATTACTCACAGAAATTCTTTCCTAAGATCACTCTCCTGAGAAATTTTGGAAGAATAATCCCTGTTCCCTTTACATGTCACTTGTTTCTCTTGCTCCTTCCCTACCAGCACCTTCCAGCTGTGTCTGACTTGTCTGGAAACTTCTGCCATGATATCAAACCTGAAATACAAAAAGAAGAGGGTCGTCTGCCTAATTTCTTACATTTGCAGCATCAACCCTTATGAAGCAAAGGCAAGAAGCACCTTGGGTAAGACCAGGGCTGGTCCAGACCCCTCTTAGCTGTGTTAATGCAATTCTAGGAACAGAGTTATATCCTACAGCAGCTTCTTATTTAGGATTAACATCCTACAGCAAGCTGTACAGTTCTCCATTATCTCTCCTGAGCAGAGAGAACTGATTTCTTTCATTTAATTAAAATAAGATGTCATGCTTTGGCCCTCACTCCCACGCACATTCAGCCCAAGCTCAACAGCAGCATTTCTTGAAGCTTGACTTGTGGGTTAGTTTCTTTCTTGTTTTTGTTTTGTTTTGTTTTGTTTTAGTTTGTCTTTTCTTTGTCAGCTCTTTGCATTCTTCTAGCTTCAAGTAGCATATTATCAAATTAATAGGTGAGAAGCACCAGTTTAAGTTTAGGTATCTTTGCAACAGCCTTGTGCCTTGGGGAAATATATCATCCTGCTTTTTTACGGGCAGGGAACTAAAGCAGAGAAGCAAAGGGTCAAATCTGCCACTGCAGATTTATCCCAGTGCAATTCAGGGAAGCAGACAGCTGTATAAAACTGCAGTTACACAGTGATTAACCAAGCTATTTGATTTGCACTTAATGGTTTATTACAGTCTTCTTTTAGTTTGGCTATATTTACTAAATCTGCCGTGGAGCAGCTTAGGGTCAGGATGCTAAATCAGCATAATGATTTTCAAGCATTGAAAACGAGCTGCTTTGGAGAAATTCACATATCTTTGCATGTCTACCCTGCCCAAATGAAATGCCTGATTCAGCAGCAGCAGGGGCTGAGTGCACAGCCAGCAGTGGGTGACACAGCTCCGCAGAGCCAAACCCTCTGCCGGCCTCATCCTGGGCACGGGTTATCCGAGGACACACTTTCAAGTACCATTACTTTTGGAGGGAATTAGGCTGTCTGAAGTGTGATTTATATCTAAGAAAATATGATAATTGACTCAGAGCTGAGTGCTTTGACCCATTTGACTTTGATGTTCATGTGCTTTCCCCAGTGCCAGGTCACACTCACTGGTGACAGAATTTTCCACTTTTCATCCTTGCTTTGAGTTGACTGAAATTTTCCTTTTCTCTTAGACTGGGCAGCTGTTGCCATCTCCCCGCCTGTTGCAGAAACAGGCTAAGCAGGTTTTCATCTTCAGGGGTTTGCTGGAGGGAAGGAGCAGTGAAAATGCAGTCAGAAAGATACAAAGGGCAGGTTCAAATAAAATTTAAAAAACCCCCCCAAAATCCTTTTGGTTTGCCTGAGGATAGCCCTGAAAGGATCCTCTCCAAATGGCACCCCTTGTTTATGTGGAAGGGTTGTGCAAGGTGATTCCTGCAGCCAGAAACAATCTCTGGGAGATTTCCTGACTCACTGAGCAAGCTGAGTTACAGCCAGTGGGGGCTGAGAAGTGAAACTCTCTGTGTGGGTATTCTTGGTTTAGTGTCTGATGAGGGTTAAAGCCACTGGGCCATAAATATCCTCAATGTGCTCCAAAGCAAATCAGGCAGTGGTGAAGGGTCAGGCTCCAGTTTCAGGATAGATGCCAGAGCAGGGGGAACTTGGCTGATTTGTGCCGATTCATTTAGTCCCACTTGATACCCAGTAATATTTACGAGGCACACTGTGCTGAAAGAAGGGGAGGCAGCTCCTGCACCTCACAACACAGTTAAACTGATGCAGTGTGAAGCTCCACAACCCTGCCTGGTGCCTCAGCTTGAGGGAGGAAATCCACCCACTGTGCTTGGAAGGGCATGGGGCAGGCTCTGGGGTTGTGAGGGACCTGTCTCTCTAATTAGACACAGCCACTTCTTCACGACTGAGCTAAAATCCACCAGAAAATGCTGGGTAACGGCATTGATTTTACCATTCTGGCATAAAAACACCCTGCCTTTCAGCTGCTGAACAGACCCTGGAGCTGATGTTGGTGCAGAGGGGAAGGCGAGCTGTTTTGTTCAGGAAGGCACTACTGAAGGTCAATGCTGAGAAATTATCACTCTGTGTCCTTGTAATGACCCTTTAGTTATTTCAGTCCTTTAGTCCTTTTAGTTATTCTGCCATTCTCTAGAGGCAAAGAGATTTTGTGGTTTGTCTGTCTGCTCATTTGCTCACTCTTCTTTTCATCCTTCTTTTCCCGAGGCTTCAGGGCCAGTGCAAAGACCTAAGCTCTGTGAAGCCAGCTGAGTCCCAGGAGGGATGAGGCTCAAAGAATTAAACCCAGGCTTGTTAACCCAAAGCACCTCCCAGGACACCCAGGTTCTGACTGTCTGAGCCTATTTTCAATCAGTTGCAACATAAATGGTTTGGGATGATGACAACCCTTTGGACACGACTCCCTGGGAGCTGGAACCCCCTCGGTGCCACAGGTGTTGGCTGTCTTACCCATATCATTATCTATCTGGAAAACATGCAGGGATGCTAATTTAAATGTCAGCTCTGCTTAGTATTTTATCATCAAAAGGACATTGTGCAGCTATTATGTGACCTGCACAATTTATCTCAGGGAATGCCTCCTCTGGTGGCCCAAAGTTGGTGGCAGCTCAGCACAGAGTGAATATAAAACTGGAATTTTATTAGGCTGCTGTTTAAGGATGAATCCAGCTGAAAACCACCTCCAGAGCTGCCTGGACCCTCTTCCAACGGTTTAAAACAAGTGTCACTAAATCAAACAAATGCTGGCGCTGGGACACAGCAGGCACTAATTTAACCCATATGCTCTGGGAGTGCTCCTACATCTGTTTGTTCTGGGCAGAACTAAACAGTGGAATTAAATATTTTTCTCCCCCCTATCAAGTGAAATTGCATCACAAGCAAGCCGTGCAATTTTAAGCCCACTGTGGCAGCTCACTAATTGGTGATTGTGTAGTGGAAACTCAAACACTGCTGAGCTGTTTGGTGCAGGGGTGTTTGGTTTCCATGGCCAGATTTTGGTAGGGGGGGATGCAGGGATGGCTTCTGTCAGGATCTGCTGGATACTTTCCCCATGTCCATGGAGCCAGTGCCAGCTGGCTCCGAGGCAGACCCGTCCCTGGCCAAGGCTGAGCCCATCGGTCATGGTGCTTCTAGGGTAATGTGTGTAAGAAGGGGGAAAACCTCCATCAGCTGGAGAGAGGAATGAGGATATGTGGGAGGAGCAGCTCTGCAGAGCCCAGGTCAGTGCGGAAGGGGAGGCAGGAGCTGCTTCAGGCCCTGGAGCTGAAATCCCCCTGCAGCCCTTGGGGCAGCCCATGGCGGGGCAGCTGTGCCCCTGCAGCACAGGCAGGTCCGCAGGGGGACAGAGACCCCCCTGGAGGTCTCCACACCACAGCAGGGGATGCCCAAAGGAGGCTGTGACCCCATAGAAGCCCACGCTGGAGCAGAAGGATGCCCGAAGGAGGCTGTGACCCCATGGGAATCCCACGCTGGAGCAGGTTTGCTGCCAGGACCTGTAACCCCATGGGGGACCCAGGCTGGAGCAGCCTGTTCCTGAGGGACTGCATCCCATGGAAGGGACCCACACTGGAGGTGTTTGTGAAGGATTGTCTCCCATGGGAGAGACTCCATGCTGGAGCAAGTGAAGAATGTGAGGAAATCCTCTCCAGAGAAGGAAGGAGAGACAATCTGTGATGGACTGACCACAATTCCCACTCCCCATCCCCCTGTGCCACTGGAGGCAAGGAAGTAGGGAATTTGGGGGTGAATTTGAGCCCATGAAGAGAAGAAGGGTGGGAAGAAAGTGTTTTTAAGATTTGTTTTAATTTCTCCTTGCTCTGCTCTGATTTGTAATAAATTAGTGTCCCTCAGTAGTGTCTGTTTTTCCTGTAACAGTAACTGGTGAGTGATCCCTCCCTGCCCTTTTCAAGCCTTTATATGTATTTTTTTTCCCCCCTTCCAGGCAAGAAGAGGAGCGATAGAGTGGCTTTGGTGGGCACTTGCCATCCATCCTGGATCATCCCACCACAGCTGGAAACCAGGGATAAACTTGGCTGGGTTGGAAAGAACTGCTGCATGAAGGAATTATCCTGAGGAAGACAAGTTATTTATTATATGGAGCAAAATCTTTTGGTTTCTGTAGGAATTTGCCTCTCATCATTCCTCTCTCCCCATAGCCCTGACTGTCCCAGTGTGTCCAGTGGAAATTATTACCTCTCTAGTGAAACTTTATCCCCTCCTTACCTTCACAGAGCCACATTATTGCTGCTTTTGTGGACTATTCCTGCTTCCCAGACTCTGTCCTTTCTCTTGTCAAACATCTTTGCTCTCTGCCATCTTGTTCCTTCACTGTTTCATTCTATTTGCAGTCTTTTAGTTCTCTTACTTGTGATCTTGTGTTGTTATTAAGTAGTTCAATGGCTGAGAAAGGCATAAGGCAAAATATGACCAAAAACTAGTTTCTATTCTTTCGAAACTGGTATGTAAATTAGAAATCAATATGACATCAATACCTGATGGGAATGTGTAGCTCAAATAAGTATAAATTCCCTAATTATAGCCAAGGTCAGGTTTCCAAATGCTCAGTGTTCAGTGTTTGTATTATCTATTTTATTATTATCATTGTGTGCTTTGATGTATTTAAAGATTAGTCATAGAAAATGAACATGGAATATCCACCTCAAGTGACGTTTCAGTATTTTATGTTGAAATTGGTATGAAAATGATCTCAAAATGCTTAGAAGAAATTTGAATTTCTTTTAGAGTATATGAAAAGGACCTTAATGGCATATTTCCTTCCAGTAATTTCAGGCTGTGTCACTCCAAGTGCATGTAAGCAGTAGAATGATACTTTGATCAGATCAGTGCATATTGTATTAAAATATTAACACTTTTATGATATTCATGGTTATTTTCTTTGCTTTTGTAAAGGGAAAGCCAAATAAATGAATCCTTATTAAGGCAGGGAAGATTGCAATGAACACTTTACTGGGCTTTCTGAAATATAGTGAATATGACATTTCATCTATAATTCTGCTTCTCACCTAATGACTTCAAACTGAACATATCTTTCTGGAAAGACATTTAGTCTTGATTTAGAAACTCCCAAATGAAAAAGAATTTACCATGATCCTCAGTAATTTGTTCCAGTGGTTAATTATCATGCCTTAAATATGTACATCTTATTTTCAGCTTGCATGAGGTTTATTCATATATTAATTGTATATTTGATTGTAATTTGCTCTATCTTAGCTAGTTAAATGCAGTGCACTTTTTTTTGGTATGCCCTGATTGGATGACATCTTTAAATAACCAACTTGAATTACAAAGTTTTACAATCAATTATACAAAAGCAAAAATTCAAGAATTGAACTTCAGCTGAAAAAATTAACAAATTGTTCTGCATTGGCCCTCCAGTTTTAGAATATGTGCAGGAAGGAAATCTCAAAGAATCCTGTCCTGCTTTTGGCTGGAGTAGAGTTAATTTCTTAACATGGCTTTATCCATGCACACCGATTCCTTTCTGTTTTCCTGCTGATTTGCTGAAAAAGCACAGAAATGCCTCTGATGTGTAGGAACCTCTGAGCAACCAGGTCTAGTGGAAGGTGTCCCTGCCCATGGCAGGGGGGTTGGAACGAGATGATCTTTAAGGTCCCTTCCAACCCAAAGCATTCTGTGATTCTAAGACTTGGGAAATAAGCCCTGATACTGGATTTGGGAAATAGACCCTTATATAGAGAGGTGATACAGAGATAATACAGATGTCAGAGATAAAAAGGGCATGATTTTTCAGGCCTCTTTTCATTAACTAAAAGGAGAACCTAAGGTAAGAAATTCATATATAAATGAAATGAGGTGAATTCTTATCTGCATTCCATGTGTGCACTTTGATTTGTACAAAAGAATCAGAGAAAGGGAAAAAAATTAAATGGATGTAGATGAAAAAAAAAAGCATAACATTCTCATTGAAATGTTAACCTTCATCGAGATGTGTGTAATTCCATCAGGATTCCCCAGATTCATCTTGCTTTTCAACCAAATGTTTTATGAAGCAAATGATTCACTAATGAGTTTAATTCGAGTCGGTGTGACGGGATTTGGGGAGGGCTGGAAAGGATGCCTGCTGTGGAGGCTAAAGTGGCAGCAGAAGTGGGACAGTGCTCTGCATTGCTGTTGGCAGGGCCATAAAGCAGGGAATAAGAGGATAAAGATCAATCTGTTGTTCAGGAGGAGCAGGAAGGTAAGGGAAGGATACCAGGCACGCTGGGTGGGAGGCATCTGCTCCAGTTTAAGTACCTAAAAGGTGGGTCTCTAGGTGGATCTCTTCATCACTCTCGAAGCTGAAGGAAATAAATAAGTGGCCCCAGGGAGCAATGCTGCCAGCCTTTCATGGGGATAACGTTCATTGCCTTACGTGTCACTCTCTCTCCGCTGACTACTAAAGAAAGCCTGGAGTGGTTACTTTGAGGGCAGATGAGTCCCCAGCCCCGAGTATAGCCCTTATTCCCTCCCAAAAGACGATGTGGAAGGAGCAGCTGACTTGCCTGATCTACTCTTAATAACCTGCTAAGAAAGGAATCTGTAACTGCAGACAGTCTGTTAGCAGAGATCTGCAGAGGGTTTTTCCTCTTACCCAATTTGTCTTTGCTGTTGGACATGATTTGGGTTGGATGACATGAGAGGCCATGCAAAATGGCTTGTCACAGTGTTATTACCATCTTTATTTCATGTTGCCACACCATGTGCTCCTTTACACTGCCTAAATAAGCTCAATATAATTAATCTTCCCACAAACTTTCTCCAAACTTTTTTATCCTATTTCTCTGTTCCATGATCTGGGATCTTTCACGGTCCTCATTTCATTATGAACTCAATTTCCATTCCCCTGTCAACTTTCCAACCTCACTTGGACTCACTACAGATGAGTTCCTGCCAGAGCTCCAGCCTAGGGAAGAGCAGACAACCTGCATTTAGCATTAGCATTTTCCTAATCCAAAGTTGTGTATTTTTTGTTGTTACCTGGAGGCATCCTGCGCTCCCCTGCTCCCACAGGACTTTATATCCTGAGGTGCACGAGTGTGTTACAGTGAGAACACACTTCATGGAGCTGCTGAAGAGCATCAGGGGAAATGCTTTGGATCCTCTTCTCCTCAGCAGCTCGGCCGAGAGATAAATGGAACAGAGCCCCACACAGAAATGCTGATTCCTGGTGCTGCTGACACACACATTTATAATTTGGGCAGTAAATTGGGTTAATGCGTGTAAATAAAAGGTCAGTGTTCAGAGCAGAGAAAAGGGCTGTAAACTGCACTGCAAGGGGGGAATTTTATGTGGCTGAATATAAATCCCTTCCTCTCTCTGGGGAAAGGTCTTTGTTGGGATCCTGTGGGGATAGGCTGAGAGTATCAGGGTTGTTCAGCCTGGAGAAGGCTCTGGAGAGATCTTATTGCAGCCTTCCAGTGCCTAAAAGGGGACTAGTAAAAAGAGGAAGTCACTTTTTGACACAGACAGATAGTGATAGGACAAGGGGGAATGATTTTAAACTAAAAGAGGGAGATTTAAGTTAGATGTTAGGTGTCCCTGCTCATTGCAGTGGACTAGGATTAGGTGATCTCTGAAGGTCCCAATTCCAACCCAATCTATTTTGTGGTTCTATGATTTTTTTATTTCTATTCATCTCCTGTGGTGCTTTGGCAGCTTTGAAGACTAAGTGTTTTGTGCTTGGAACACCATGAGGTGATTGCTCTTGTGAAGAAGAGCTTTCAGTGATGGCCAGGGACTCTTCTGATGTTCTGATATTATTTATTCACACTGTCAGCTTTTCTTGGTAGTTCAAACTGCAGCTAGTCACAATCCTATCTCAGGACCATGCACTTCTAAGAAGTCTCCTTTAGCAGTAGTTTAATCTCTGATTTGCACCTCCCGTGATTGTCTTGGAATATTCAACCTCCTTCTCTTCTGCCGTTATCTTCCAGAGCTTTGTTTTTTTCCTGATTGCTTGCTCTGACCCTGTTTTCCAGAACCAATGTAAAGGAGGAGTAGGTAGGTGTTTAATCTAGTATATCTCACTCCTTGGTTGACCCAGATGACTCTAAATTAGTCACCAGTGTGCTTTTTCCCCAGGTTTCTGCTTTCCTCAGTCCTGGTGATAATAGTATAAAGACCCATAAAAAAGATTTTTTTTTCTTTTTTTCTCATTTTGGGTTCACCTTATAGCCTTTTCTTATGCTAGAATGCAACATGTCCTGAAAAGAGATGCTTGAAAACTTGCAGAGGGATAAAATAATGGGTTAAGATTAATTTTGTTTACTCATACATGGTAACCGATACAGAATCAAGTAGATCATGACCTTATTTCTGTTGTTAACAGCAATTTGTTATGAGAATGTCTTCAGGTTCGAGGTCTAAAAGAGAAGCATCTGTTTATTTTCTTTTCTATACATTTACATTTCACTGGGGTTTATTTTCTTGTGTTTAGCTTTCCATTGATTTCTGTTTGACAAGCATTACATTTGTGTAGCTCATGGTGAATTTCTCATTTGTGTAAGTATTTGCTCACATCAGAGTGCTCCCTGTTCAGTTTTAATTGAACTCCTGGCAAAGCAAATGTTCTTGAGTCACAAATAGATTTTCATCAATGATAACAGTAAAAAGACTAGATGCCCCAGGATGTTTTCCTTTATTTGTTACAGGGAATGTGATTTAGATGCATGGAAATCCATGAAGATCCAGTAAAAAAACATAGTTACAGATTAATGCAGAAAGACAAAGAGCAGTGTGGAGTGACAGCACGGTCCCTGCACAGGTCCTGTTCTTCCAGTGAGTAGTTGGATATTGAACAGCAAGACCTCTGGTGGTTCTTTTGATCTTTGCTTGGTGACTTTCAGTATATTTTACCTGGATCAGGTCATCGCAGCTGGAACGACCCACAGCCCCAATGTTCGCAAAATCCTTCCTGATTTTTCCTTCGTTTTCCTGGGAGTGAGGAAGTGAGGGCATGGGATGAGCTTTGCAGTTCCTGAGTATGGGAACTCATCTGGGCTGTGGTGAGTTGAGTTGTCTGGAGAGAGGATGGTGCTTGTCTGTGCACTTCCACCAGCTGCAAAGCACAGAATCAATTGGATTAGCAAAATGTGAGCTCATGGGATCGCTTTCTTGACACAAAGGAAGGAGAACAGAAATATTGCTGGAAACAAAACAGTCAAAAGAATTCAGAAGAAACCATGACAGCTTTGGTTCGCTATACCCATAAGGCCAGATCCACTAAATACACTCTCTGATTTTCTTTTGAAGTAGGGTCACAGATCAAAATCTCCATATTCAGGTTTTTCATCTGACTCTGCCCTGCTCTCTCAGGGCTGTCAGTGGGTGTATACCTTGGCAATGACTCCAACACAAACAAGAGAAATAAAATTCCAGGGTAAAAGCCTGAGAAATTTATTACTGAAGTTCTCGCACACATCCTCCCACCACTACTGAGGCTGTTCGCAGTGGGGGAGAGCCTCTTTAAATAAAAATTGCACTTTAGACCAAGACTTCCGTGCTTGTAAAATCGATAGGAATGACTGGTGCTTTTCTTCCACAAAGGTCAAAGCAATATTTTTAATTATTGCAGGTTGTTACATCCTTGGCCCAGGCTGGGTCAATGCCTTTCATTTACATTTGCTCCCATTTTTAATGGGAAAGAATGTGTCTGTTTGCCATAGTTTGTTTGCTTTCTAGGAATACTCTTGTGTATCAGAGTACTTACCTCAAAATGATTGGCTTTAATCTGAAGGGTAAGATTCAAATGCAAATTGACTGTGCTGCCACCTCAGCTTGAGGGAATGTCCCTGCAGCCCTTGCTGAGCACCAAGATGAGTTTGAAGATTCAGGCTGAGAGGCTCCAGCAGTGCAAAACCCTTCACCCCTCTGAGTGCAGGTGCTGTAGCTGGGCCCTCAGTGTCACACAGATGCAATTTTACTGATGGATTGCTGAACAACTCAGTATTTACACAGAAATAGCACAGCACCAGCAATAAAAGCGTGCGTCGAGAATACATCCAGTGGGGGATTCAGAGATCGTAATGCCATGTATTAATTGATAAATAAACCCATGAGCCATCCTGAACAACGGATAGTTTTCAGGATATGACATGCTGAAATTGAAAACAAGGCAAACTGCTCACTACACAATATTTATGCCTGTCTACAGGATGGGAAAATGTGAATGTTGAACTACAGAGGCAGAGAAAATTGGACGTGCTCCAGGGAGCTCATAATCCATGCATTTCATGAGATGAAGCAGATGGATGAAGCAGACACATGGAGTGGGTAGGAGGAGGTGGGAGGATGTGTTAAAGGAAATGGCTTTGTAGAATTATCAGCATTTCATTTTCTAACACAGATCTCCCTATGACACCAAAGATGACACTGAAAACCAGGGTTGGGCTTTTTCTTAACAAATAGCATCTGAAGAGGTGATTGGAGGAATTTTTAAAAAGTGATGAATTTGGGAACTCTCATGCAAACCATGAGGAATTGGAGATGTTTGTTTTTCTGACACTGCACTTATGAATTTTGCTCACTGTCTCTGCTCCTGATGCTCAAAAGGTAATGGACAGAGTCACTGATTGAAATGGGCTTTGGAATTAGGCCCTACATATTCACTATTACTGAACTTATTGAAATAAATAATTCCTTCTTATAAAGCCCTTGGAAATCTGTAATCAAAAAAACCTTAGTTATAAGGTATTAAAAAACAAACCCCCAAAATAATAAAACCCCCCAAAACCTTGTCAAAAAAACCCAACCCAAACCAAAACAAACAAAAGAACCAAACCACCAACAACCAAAAAACCCTAGCCAAAACCACTATCACATGTTCAAGCTTGTCATGGTTAGATACTTTTACATGTTCCTTTTCTTGTGACAAATGGCCCTGACACCTCCAGAGTTATTGCTGTGCTTAATCACAAGGGCTGTTTATGTGTGAAATATTTCTATTCATTCTTGCTGGAAATGTCCTAAAGGTTTCCAGGGTACACAAGGCAAGGAATTGTCTTTCAACTAGCCCTGCCTGTTGGAAATGAATTGCCCTTTTACACTCCAATTCTTTTCCGACTTTTGTGTTTCTGCAGGGCCAGAGCTGGAACTGGCCTTTTTGTTCTCCTAAACCAGACTGTAGAATTTAGTATTTATTGATGGGTGTTTAGAAAGTACCTGAACCTCTGATGTTCATAAATCTCCAGAAATGAGTTCACCTTTGGTCAGTTAGTACAGGTAGGGTCTGGCTCAGAGAAAGCCCTGAAAGCTTGATCCAGGTTTAGGGTGTTGTCTGGTGTAACCTGAGACCCCCAGCACAAGTGATGCATCTGTGCAGACTAATAAATATGAGATAGGATTAATGGGAGGCCTGTGCCTTTCTAAAGCAGGTGGTGGAGACCTGCACAGGGGCCTCTTAAATCACATGAGAATCTTGTTTCAGCCAGTAAATTGTGTCCTCCATCTCTGGTGGCTGTGATGGAAATTCAGACACCCAGTGAATGCACGAGGCTGTGTTGAGGTGCCTTTAATCTGCCATCAGATCAGTCTTATCCAACTGTGCACCTGTAGTCCTTCTTCTCTTGCTCCACCCACTTTGCCCCAGTGCTCACCGGGGCTCATCCCTGGCACAGTCCCCGTGAGCCAGGAGCTGATGCCAAGGCAATCCAGCAGGCAGAGCCCCGGGAATGCAGAGCTCTGAGGCAGGAGCACATCACAGCTTGGCACAGCACTGCAGTGCTGCTGCACATTCACCATGTGTCCCTGCTCGTTCCATGCTCATTCCACATTCCCATGTCCAGCTGGTGTGAAGCAACTTGACAGGAGTCTGCAATCCCAGGAGTGAAGCGGCTCCTGCACAGGACCCCAAATTCGGGTCAGTGGAAGGTGGCAGTTTGCTTGCTCCTTTTATGCGCATTGCCATACAAACTCCTCCTCCGTATAATTGTCAATATTTTTCCAAATGATTTTTGAGAGCTTTTTCATCCTTTTCTGGCTGCTTAGATACTGTAGTCGCTAACCATGAGCTATCCAGTAACGAAGAGGCTTCTTTCACAAAGATCCTTATTTATTGACTGCTCTTCATCTTCCTTTAGAACTCCAGAGAGAAAGCTCTGCTGAAATCCCTGCGGAAAAATCCCCACGAGGCAGTGGATAGAGGCGGGAGGGAAGGGACAGCAGATGTGTTTTGCTATTTCTATTAAATATGTTTCTGTGATTCACAACAGTGAGCTTGTGCCTACACGTGATTGAAGTAAGTTTGCAAACTCTTAGCTCTGGCTGTTGCTCTGCTTCTCCCTTTCATCTTGCTGTTTGTCATCTACTCACTTTCTGCCTCTTGTCTTTTTTGACATTTTCACAATCTCAGGAGGGCAGCACTGGCACTTTCACACATCACCATAATAGAAATAAAAGCTTGAAAGATCTAGATCTGAGTCGTGCCTATTCCTGGGGCATTGCAATGAGACATCATGAAAGATGTAGCTTGGCTGGATACTCAGGAGATCACAAGAAACCTGGAACCATAGCTCCTGAGAATAACTGAGCTGATGAAAGCAGACAAACATCTCTGCACTTTTTTTTCTGGTGAACAATCCTGTCAGAAATTGACATTTTTTCTGTGCATGTGGTTGAGATGAAATTCTATTTTCCAGTGGGGAAGTAATGTTTTATTTAGGTTTTTTTGATTAATAGCTCTGGCCTGTCTACATTGACACATACTTCACACAATGCAAGTGAAAACACCCCAATGAATCTTTCTAAAGTCCTAACAAGTTTCAGCTCAGGATGAATTAAAAGATGTACATTTGGGTCAGATCCTCCATCAGTCCAGACTGGCCCAGCTCTGATACAATCAGTTTAAACCATATCAGTTTACATCAGCATAAAATATGGCACAAAATATCCTACTGAGACATGCTAAATGCAATTCCTGTCATCAGTGCTGCTGGAAGCACGGTTCAGAGATCACCAGTCACCTTTGCAATTTTCACCCGTGTCAGGTAGCAGAGCAGCCACTGAGTTAACTGTGTTCTCTGTGTCTCACTGCCAGAATAACAAATACCCAACTGGTATCATGCATTGGGAGCAATTTCTTCTACCTTTCAAATCCCATCTGCAGGAGCTAAGGCATTTCCCAAATATTTTATAACCAAGAAACAAAGTATATCAAAACTAATCCAATGTATCAAACAATTTTGGATAGCTTTACATGAATATCTGGCTACTAATTTTCAAGTACCTTAGGGGGAAAGAAAAGAGGCCTATTTAGCATGTGCTGATATGTTGTTGTGACAGGTGATGCAGGCAGAACCCCATTCCCAGATGGAAGAGCTTCAGCAGCTGTATCTCCCAGCACAGTGCCTGGTGATGCATCCCCATCTCCACCCTCGGAGGCAGCTGGCTCAGGGTGCTCAGGATCCGAGTCTGCCAAGGCTGGCTGAGTTTGTCTTAGGTACAGGATGCTCACATGCTTAGGGCCCTGCAGCTCTGTCTCCCAGCTGCTGGTATCACCTCAGGGTTTAAAAAAATACCTAAAAATACAATACCCTCACTCTCCAGTTGACAGAAGTGATTCAGTCCTTCAGGCATTCCTAAAACCTCCCACCAGCACAGGTGTGGGGTGGCAGCAGGCACTGGTGCTGAGGCAGCCAGCAATCATTTTTAATTTGGGGGGTTGACAGTCTGATGTTAGGGCTGCAAGAACAAAGAAAGGAGCCCGAGCATATCGAACCAGAGACATTCCTCCTGAGCCATGGAAAAGTAATGGCTTGACATTTATAAGTGTCAGTACCAGAGGGTGGGCTGAGAGGGACAGCAGAACACGCGGCTGATTGCTCTGCTCCACGTGTGCACAGTGATCTTCTCATTCCAGCTGCAGGTACATTTTCTTCTGATCATAAGGTGTTGAAAATAACTTGTAGGAACACACCCACCAAGCCCTCCCATCCCTCCTCAATTTGGTTAATGAGGTAATTAAAAAGAAGCGTGTATGTCTGGCAAACAAGGGTTGAATTTTTATGCCACAGTGGCAATATCGTAGTGGCCTGAGCACAGAGAAAAGCTATTAGGGAAATGGGTCTGCTTATTTGTACTGATCTTTGAAAGCAATTTTCGCCCCTTTACCTACTCTGTTGAAGAGACTTGAAAATAACATTCGTGTTCTGAGGCACAGAAATAGTCCAGAATAACATAACCTGAGAAATCCTTCCTGTCGCAGGACAGTGGTATCCCATTTTCTGCTGAGATTATCTGCTTTGTCCTGCATCCAGGGACACCTTCCTGAGAGAGAGAGATGATGCTTTCAGCCTTTCTCAGACCATGGCTCTTCAGGGCAGCAGTGGAACCTGGTACAGGTCATGGCTTGGTTTCCTGCAGCCTGTACCCCATGAGTTGTCTCACCCTATAGTCAGGAGAGGAAGAATAAATATCTAGAAAACCTATACCGATGCTCCAGTTCAGACACTCGTAGAGAGTTGGTCTCCCAGTTTTTGAGGGTTTTTTTAAGTGTTTACTCACTGGGACTAACTTTGTTATGTTTGTCTAATTCCTGACTGTTAGTGTCCTGAAGCGTGGAAATGGGAAGACTCCAGCACTGTGGGTATGCAGGAATCAACACTTCCTGCAGATTAAATTGCCTGCAATGCCACAATTTGGGTCTACTTGGGAACAGGTTTCAGCCCTAAGAAAAATCTCATCTTGTGGGTAGAAGTAATGCAAGCTGCAGGCACATACTGAAGTTGCCTGTGTGTCTGGGCAGAGTTTTTTTGTTTCACTGTTTTCCTTTCTCAGCGCTCGGCAGCAAAGGTCATGGGATAAAAGAACACACCTGCAGAAGCTGCCACTTACATCTCTGACACTTAGACCCCCCTTCCCTGCCCTTTCCAGCTTGCAGCCCTTTCCCATCACAGCGGAAGCCCCCACCAGCTCACCAGCCCTCCCCTCCCACACAGCAGCCAGTGACACAGAAATAATGTGTGACAGGACAAGGGAGAGCAGTTTTAAACTAAAAGAGGAGAGATTTAGGTTAGATATTAGGAAAAAATTCTTCCCTGTGAGGGTGTGAGGCCCTGGCACAGGTTGCCCAGAGAAGCTGTGGCTGCTCCTGGGTCCCTGGAAGTGTCCAAGGCCAGGCTGGATGGGCTTGGGGTAACCTGGGACAGTGGAGGTGTCCCAGCCCATGGCAGGGGATTGGAACTGGATGATCTTTAAACTCCCTTTCAGCCCCAACTCATCTCTGATTCTATAATGAAATAATCCTCCCTGTGTGCACAGTGGTGAAGCACATGGGCATTTGAACTGTGTTTGCTCTTATTTGGTGAATTAGAATTTACTTTAGCTTTCCACTGTGAAATGAATTTGTGCCATGCTGCCCTGGAGCTGTGTTAAGTGCACAGTATCTGCGACACTGCTGTTGTGCACTCAGCTGGTACATGAGTCACTGCCATCCCTTGGCTCAGAGAAGTTTTCCTCACTGGCAGTTGAGGAACAAGCACAAGGGGAGAGGAGAAAGAGAAGTAAAGGTGGAAGCTGCTTCTCTCAGAACTGAAACTAAAACTGTGCTTTTCTCAAAGGACAGTGATCCCCCCACCCACAGTCTCTTTCCGCAGTTTCTGTAGCTCAAAGGATGTTCTCCCTGTCTCCTTCACTTCAGAAATGGAAGAAACAATCATGAAAAAAATCAGGCCCAACTGACAGATTTCCACAAATATTTTGTCTTGTTTACTGAATTGGCTGAGTGGTTCCTCCAAATCACTTAATTAAGGTGGTGATCTTAGCATTTGTTTCAAAATATCAAATCAGGCTTTATTTTACATCACAGTGTAACTGACTACAGGTGTTTAATCTGTGACTTGAATCCTTCCCCTTTACTATTTGTTTTTCATCTGTTTGTAGTGTTTGAATTTGTGCAGCTCCCAGAGCAGAGGGATCCTGATCTTCATTGAATCCCCAGAAGCTACAGGAGGAGACCAGTCAGATCTGACAATCAGATTATTATTTCCACATTATCCCTCCTTCAATGAAACTGTTATTCTGGCATGTTCAGCAGCTTCAAAACCACCCTGGATTAAATTCTTATCTGGATAAAAAGCTGATACTGTGTGCGATGAGCACACATTAATATAGATGACAGATACTTTGCTCAGGTCTATGCATTCCACTTCTAAGAGGTCACATTTCACTGGAAGTGCCTCGGGATTTAGCATCTCCTGACTTTTTTCTTTTGCCTTGGAAGAGGAACAGGAGAGAAGGAGTTTGGTCTTTTAGTCTTTGCTTCTTCTTATTGATAAATGTCCTCCGTACTTCCATACTTCAAAGGAATGTTCTTTTACCATGATGAATAGCCCTTTTTGGCCCAGAATCAATTCAGACCTTTTCTGTCCCAGCACTTAAAATTCTTGGGAGGATACTCCAATCCCCATAGTCTTGTTCATTGTTATGCAACTGCATCAGCATTAGAACAGAAATCAATCTTGATTTACATTTTGCTCTTGTCCAGGTGCTCAGAGCAGCAGCTTTTCAATGCTTAGTTAGTGGACTTTGCACTAAATAAATTTTTGGAACTTTTCCTAGTCTAGTGACATAAGGTCTGGAAAATTATCCTAAACTTTGACCCCTATCAGCTATGCTCTATGTTAAGGCTGTTCCATCCTTTCAAAATACACTATGATTCTTGGTATTATTTGCTTTCCCATTTTTATTCTTGCCTCTTTATTTCCAAATTGTAATTCTGCGGCTGCTCAATGAAATAAACTCTTTCTTTACCATTTTTTCTTGGCACACACTATGAAAAGGCTCTGAAGTCCTAGAAGAATGACGAGGAACCACACTAATAAATATTTTTAAGAATAATGTCTTCCCTGTACTGACAAGTAGAAGTTCTTCAAGGCAGTAATTAAAGAAAATTATTTGAAACCCTGCTCACCCCTGGTATTGCCCTGCCATGTTCAGATTGCTACTCCCAAACAAATCCACTCAGATGTAGAAAGCACAGGACAACCCATTCAAGTGATTTCCAATTATATTTAGCTGCT
This sequence comes from Mystacornis crossleyi, assembly GCA_013400655.1. Classification (NCBI taxonomy): domain Eukaryota; kingdom Metazoa; phylum Chordata; class Aves; order Passeriformes; family Timaliidae; genus Mystacornis; species Mystacornis crossleyi. The sequence continues at coordinate 47,127 of VYZQ01051163.1, forward strand.
ATTAATACCTTGAACATTCTTTGATCTGGAATTATCCTTGCAGAATAAATTGGAATATCTCTGAGTAAACCAAGCCATCTGTAATGTCAAGGTACATGAACCGGTCCCTGAAACATTATTCATGGTGCTGGCCCTCAGCCAGGACCTGGAAACTGGGATAATTCTGGGAACCATCAGCAGAAGGAAAAAAATGTAAGCAGAAAAAACTGATTTTTGAAGAATTTAACTCAATTATGGAGAAATATAGCAAAATAGTTCAAATAAATATATATATACATGCAGTTTGATTTATAAAAAGGCAGAAGAAAGAATACTGACTTTACAAAACGTTTTAAGAAGATAAAAGCCAGTATAAAAGCTACTAGGCCAGTCTGCATGGGATGCATCTTCTCCAAATTCTAGAGATTAAACTGTGATGATGTCAAGGTCTCCTTGCACTTGCAGATGGGAACAGGAGCATTTACACGGCTCCAGCTGCAAGGAGAATCCCTCTTTCCCTAACTCATTGTATTTTTATAAATAAAGCAAACAGATGTGCAGAATTTCGCACCAGATCTTTATCCTCTGAGGTTTTGTGGCCAACATTATCATGTCATCTGAATATTTTTTAACTGCGGAGGTGTAAATTTCTTTGCTTCTAATACCTCTTGCTAAAAAACTTTACTTTTCATACTTTTAGCTGGTAGTGCTCCAGTAATGGAGAGGAATGGAGTTATCCAGGGGCATGATTTAATCCATTCCTCAGGAGGCATCTCAGATGAGACAGATGGTCTAATTGCTGATTTTAATTTTTTTTCATTGACTGAGGTCGGACGTGATGTGGGATAAGTGTTACTGGGAGAGGAAAAAGGTAGGAGAGAACAGATGGGATTTGCAACCAAATCTTTTCATAATGTGTGAAATTTCTATTCAAAAAAGTGAGAGAAATTAGTGGACCTCACATGTCTGTCCTGTTGCAGGCATCATCTCAGCCTCCTTCACAACTTGACTTTCCTCTGTCCTGATTCCAGAATTTCCTCTTGCCCCCAGTGGCATGATACCCATAGGACATCCTCTTAAACCCTATTGAGAGAGATGAGCTCAAAATATTTAAGAAACTGCTGAAAAGGCAACAGTCTACTGTCTAACAGACTGGGGGAATGCAGGATGCAATTTTTCATGGCACTTCTTGGATCCCTCAGGAAAAACCTAAATAAATGTCATTCACTGTTTGAACTGCCACGTGAATTTTCCTCGTTGGCAATTTTCCTTCCTCCCCTTGCCCTGAGACCTCTGGTGACTCCATCAAGGCTCCTTTCTAGTTTTCTTGCCTTTCCTGATTAATTCCCTTCGGTAAAGCTGAAAAAGCAGGTTCTTGCCTTTTTGGTTGTCTTTTTTTTTCTTTTTTTTTCTTTTTTTTTTTCTTTAAGACATGAGATTCATTTGTTCAAAAATAAAGGATAATAAAGGAATTGCAGCATCTTGAGCTACACATCTTAAAAATTCCTAGTTTTGAATTCATCATCTAGAATAAGTTGAGGGGGAATAACCTGGGAGGGAAAATTACTCTTTTACCCATAATCAAATGAATAATCCTTTTTGTCAGGGGGAAGACAAGTCCTTAAATTTTATAATTTAACCGTTATAATTAGATCCTAAAAGAAGTCAATTTCAAGGGACATGGCTTGGTCCCATCAGATGCTGCTAAGGTGTGTTGTGAATGGGCAGTGAGAACATGGGAATGAGGAACTGGACAAAACCCGAATTTCCATCCAAGTCTATCTGGACGAGGGTAGTGGTGTTTGGAGATATCAAGACATGGCCTATTGTTTGCTTATCTCATCTAATCTTCCATCTGGCCGAGGGTTTAAGGGGTTGATTAGGTAAAGCAGCCCTTTAAAGTCAGGTCTGTACAACACACCAGCATGAGCTGAGGAAATTTGTCACTTAAGGGCTTTGAGGAGCTCTTGTGACAGGACACAGGGCTGGCAGTTCAGAGCCAGATGATTCTTCGGGTTATAGAGGAATCAAAACTGCGGCTGTGGATTGAAAGTGAGCAGCAATTTAATGACTCTTTTAAAGATTCCTACTTTCTAAAATTCTCCTTTCTTTGAAAGTCTCCATTGCTATTTAATCAGCAGTTATTAAATATGTTCCAGAAGATTTGCTGAAGGCTGAATAGTGCTTTTTTTCCTTCTTCTGCAATAAATGACTGAGACATAATAATTTGAGGGTTTGCTTTAGTGGCAGCATCTCATCGAGAAGAATCTGCATATAACGTCCCAAGAAAAGAGGAGGCTGAAGGAACTGACAAACCAATCACATTTTCTACCTGCCTCAGTCTGTGCACTTTTGATTCCGGTGGGTATTGTTTTATTGGCTTTTGTTTTTTTGTTTTGTTTTGTTTGGATTTGGTTTTGTTTTGGTTTTTTGTTTTGTTTTTAACTACAGAACTGATTGGGATTTTGTTACTGTTTCACGAGGATCACATTTCATTCACAAGGATGAGATGCTTCAGTTTAACAATTTAAACATCAGGGAGTTGTTTTGTTCCTTCAGTGATCAATAGACAAGGACCTCAGCACTATTACAAGTCCAGTTAAATGAGATTATTCCCATGTAAATGACGACTTAACTGCACTGAAATGCCTTATCCTCATGTACCAGTGGGACACACAGTAGCAGGAAGAAAAGGCAATTCCTCTGAGATATGAGAAACCCATCCCAATGAACTACAAAAAAATCCCTATTCCAATGAGCTACAAATTCCCCGAAGGCAAAGATGCCCACCCCCAGCTAAGAAGGCAGTATCTCCTTTATGACAAATGGGGTAAAAATAAAATTTAAACATATATGGCCAAAATTTTTAATAAGTTCCTGAAAAGCCATGCCACTGGCTACCTCACATTAATTCTCCTTGAGGCTTACAAAAAACTTGAAAACACCTTCATTTTGTCTGGATACACAAAGGAAAATGTTTTCACATCTCAAACAATGTGTGAGGTGAAGAAAGTCATTCCTGCCCACTTCTGCAGAGGATCTCAAAAGCCAAATGCACTGCTGGAACATAAAGCATTGGCTCTATACTGTGAAACAGTGACATATACAGCTGATAGAAGCAAACACTTCATGTATCATTTATATGACAGAAACATTAGATATTCACAGTGTGGATGTGTGCTGATCATCTCACATCTCAGCTAATAAGCCGAGGGTCTCTTCACAGTCGATGGGAAGAAAAAGAGACATTTTTAGGGCACAATTAATTTGCCATATTTTACAACATGCTTTAAAGTGAGGCGAAGTGCCTATTTGTCTCTGGTGGGCTGGTGGGAACCTATGGGGACCCACCCAAGTGTACAGATCTACACTGCAAAAATCTACAGTCGGTCTGAAAAATCACCTCCTCAGTGCCTATAACACAGAGGAGTGCCAAGTTCTAAAGAAAACCTGTAACGACTTTTACTTTATTTTATAAAGCAAAACACTCTTAATGAGTTCCCTTTTCAAATCTAATCCCCCAGCTTCTTCTTTGGGAAGATTTCTTTAGATAGACTCCTGTATCTTTAATGTTCTGGTGTAGGACTGCTTTTTTACAAACTCTCCAGCTATCATTAGTGCAGATATCCTTCATCTATAATGCACTTGCAGTGCTTCCCATGTGTCCTTGCTTCTTGGTTACTTTCTCACTTGTGTCAAGCCCTGAACGCTGGACTGGGATGTTTGGCTGGGAAGCCCCCATTTCCTGCTGCCAGTGTGGATTTTGTCCGGTGGCACTTTGTCAGGTCTTTCCCTCGGGGTCTCTGTTCTGCAGCCCGTGAGCTGGTTGTTCTGTGGTGTGCTCTGAGGGCTTGTTTGCACTAAAGGAAGCTGTATATCCCTTTTCTTTTTTAATGTAAGCGTGATAAGTGAGCCTTGGCTCAGCCTGAGTTTGAGTAGCTGGTACCGGGGTACATCCAGGGCCTTTGGGCTGTGTGGGCACTCCAGTCCATTGGTATGTGTGATTTATAACTCAATATACTCCGTGAGCTAAAAAGCCATGTCCTTTAGACCATTTTAAAGAGGGTGTAAGGGAAGCTGGAGACTCGGAGTGGGCTTGAGTTGCTTAAACACATGAGGCTAGTGCCTGTCCAGGTCCTCCAGACTGCCTGAGATACCCTCATGTTGGCAGGACCCAGGAATGTCTGAAGAGGCATCCAAAGCCAGGTGAGTTACTCCAAGGTATCTAAAATGGCACCAGGCACACACTGAACCCTCCCTTTGCTCTATCCCCAGGTTTCTTTCACTGCGCCATCAAGGCTTCTGTCACTGCTTGGTCTTGTGCTCCCCAGCCTTTTCTACATCAGAAATAAAGTTTTCTTCCTTGGACATGGCACCAGCGGGCTGATAGAGCACTTCAACGCCCTGTCTGTCAGCTACTGCCAAAGCCACGGCTTACGGAATGTATTTGTCTCTTTATTTGGAAGAGCCCTGCCACTCAGCAGAAATCAGGCCAGGACACTGATGGTTTGCAGGGACAGCCCACAGCCTGGAGCAAAGGGCTCTGATCTAATCTGGATCCTCAAGCACAGCAACAATTGCTCAACACAGTCCTCACAGCAGTGTATTTCACTGGCTTATTTTAGCCTATTTGCCCATTTGCTTTATTTTGACCTGTTCCATGTTACTTAGCTTCTTGATAGTATTGTGCTTGCCTCAGAAACCTTTTTCAAATACAGTCTGCTGTTTGGTGATAGTGCAGTTACATCCTGTGGCCATACTGTTTTAATTAAAGATGAAAAAAATGCATGTTCCTTTAATCAAACATTTCTGGTATAACAGAACGGTGACATAGGGTCTGGCATAATAAAAAGGGTGATATTTTGCTAAGTTCTTTGTAGCTTGTCTTTTCTGCTCCTGGTTCAGGAACAGGTATCAACTAGAGAGACAAATAACGTCCATGGCAATGTCTGAACAGTAACGTGTTTGAACTGACAAATGAAAGCTAACCCTCCTCAGAAGCCACACTACAAGCACAAAGGGACATGTTCTGGCTCACCCTGTGCGCTTGCAGAGCAGTGAGACACTCGGTGTGCCTGCAGTGAGCAGAATTAATAGCAATGACAGGGAAGTACATGAGTACTACTAAAAATAATAAAAGGCCCAGGTTGTTCAGTGTTCAAAGTCATGTTGTTTCAATACTGTTGTCTTTGAGGGGAATCCTGAGAGACCCCAAGACTTGAC
>VYZQ01051163.1:52368-76134 GCA_013400655.1 Mystacornis crossleyi
TAAAAAAGAGATTACCTCTGATATTTGCTTCTTGGGTTCAGTGATGTTGGTGGGAAGGAAAATGAGAACATCTGATGGGCTTAGGGAAGAGTGAACAGAGGAGCAGGAGGTAGATGGAGTAACTGAATAGAATCCAGAAGTTATATAGGGATATTTTAGGATGACTGTATTGTTGCAATTCAGGAGCGACAGGTAGAAGAGCTGAGGTGGAGACAGCTTGCCATGGGACAGGACAGTAGGTGCAGGAAATGAGGAAATGCATTATTTAGTACGGAGTTGCCACCTTTGGGTGCCACAGGGGTGGAGGAAGCACAGAGATGTGGGAGAAGATGCCTAAAGTGATGGCATTAGATATAAATGCTTTTGCTCTCCTCATGGCTGGAGGATGAAGCCATTGCAAGGTCTGCCTCTGTTCCCCAGGCAGAAGCCCAGAGGAAGCTAACTCCAGCTTTGGGAGGAAGAGGTATTAGAAATCTGCTGGGCAAGCTGGAGCTCTTCTCCAGTGAGAGAAAATAAACTGTGTCTGAGTGGTACTGGCCTGCTTTGGGTCCTACCCTGAGGTGGGAAACCTTGGAAAGAGACAGGTCCTGCAGCTGCCACGGGATTGGAGCTCAGGCTGCCTCCTTTAAACTCCCCTGGAAAATAACAGCACTGGGTGATGATTTTGTTCTTGGAAAATCCAGTTTATGGTAACACTTTTAAGAGCTGATTACAGCTTGGCTTCATACCCTCAGATTGCTCCTGGCCACCCCATCAAGTGAGAACCATACTCACAAATACGTGTGTAACTTTGGACTGGCTGTCTTTAGATGGAAATATTGATTGAAGATTGCAGACCAAAGGCTGAGAGGAGAACAGTCTTTACTGAATTTAGGAAGATTATATTTTGCTCCCTAGGGAAAAGGCTGCCAATCCTAATTTATTTGCCATTTAATTCTTACTGATCTTTATTTTTTATGACAACCGTATTCATTTCATTGTGTCACCTCTGGCTTGTATGTGTGTGACAAAAAAGAACTTTTCAGTTCAAAAATGAGTAACAAAGGAGTGAGAGTTCTGAGTGATAATGTAAGGGGAGCTTGCAAAGACACTAACTGTGGGAGGTGATGCTTTATTTTAGGGTGAAATTATATGACATAGAAACACAGGCTTGTAGTTTTAGAGAGAATTCCTTTCCAAAGAGGATTGTGCCTTTAGCATGGAATTTAGCTAAGCTGCCCCAAGCCTTTACATAGTTTTCTGAGCTCAAGAGCATTTGCTTTCAATAAAATGGGCAATAATAATTCTGGAGATTAATTGCTTGGTAATATGCACTGGCATATAGTGATAGCATCTGTGCCTAATGGAAATACAATGGAAATGGGCCTTCGCAGAGGAGTTCAGCTAAAATAAACAGCTAGAAAACAATCTGGATTCCTGGCTAAGGCCAGGAGAAGAAATGAAAATTAATGTACGGAGAGATTATCTCTGGCAAATTTCTCTTTCTCCTTTCTCCCTCCCAAGATACATCCTGGCTGTGTTTTCAGAGCTAGCCTGGTGTTCCCTGCAGTGCCAGTGTTTGTGATGGGTTTTGGGAGCGTTGTCTGCAGCCCCAGGGGCCAGGCAGTGCCCGTGCGCTGCCTCTGCCGTAAATGTCCTGTAGCTGCCTCAAAAGGCAGCTCCTGTGTTTCCAGCCTCTCTCTCTGCAATCTCTGGAGCAGCGTGAGTCCTGGTGAGAGCCTGCCCCGAGCTGACATTCCCTCTCCCCGCATGACAGGTTTCCCCCAGCACAAGGACATCGGGGGCTTTGTGCCTCCACGCAGACACTGATGCAGCCGGTGCCAGGGGCAGACCTGATGCTTTACATACCAATCCCGTCCTCTCTGCAGGGGTAGGACTCTGAATCTGGGGACCAAATTGGTATCTCAGCTCCAAATGGATGCTCAGCTAATTTTTCTGGTCTTTTTGAGCTACTTGTTTTGCCGTCACAAGGAAAACCGAGTTAAGATTTCTAAGATCACGTTTTGTGTTTTAAATAATTATAATAAAATTCATGAAATACACATATTTTGATTTCTCCTCACACCACAGTGATTTTGCAGCGGGAAATGCGTTTTTGGGGACATAGAGGGGATGTAATTCAAACTATTAAAACAAACCTTGTAGTGTATAAGACACAGTAGTGCATGACTCAGCTGGGAAAAAAAGATTACAGAGACACAGCCACAAAAACCTTATCAGGTTCAATAGCTGTGACCAGTAAGAGTAGATGCAGGGTGGAGATTTTGAAGCTGACAGTAGTTACCTGAACACCAGAGCTGTAACCTGTGAAGCTTACAAATAAATGACCCCTTGAGAAGAAGATGTTGCTAGACCAGAGGTTCAGGTGGGCTGATACAACAGCTCTGGCCCAGAAACACAAGCTAGTTTTTCAGCAGGACATGCCCTGCAATAGAGCATGGCATACCAGCATTCCTGGTGCCCCTTTTATGATGGGGCATGATAAACCTGCCCAGTTTCTGTAGACAGTACAACTTTTTTGGAGAAACTCTGCTTTACCGCTCACACCACAACAATTTGCAAAGCAAATTATCAAGCCTGGTAAATGTTAAAACAACACATTCTGCCCCGGTGTTTAATCTACAACATGCTATTTTCAGGTGTGTTGAGAAAGCATAATGAAGGCTGTAGTCAAACAATCAGAGAAATGTCTGTCGTGTGCTAAGGGGTTGTTCCCCGTTGTGGTTGTTCCACTGTTCTCAGCTGGATGTTGTGCCTAACACTGGTGAAAGGAACCTTGTGAGTGCTTCTCAGTATTCCCAGTGCAAAGTCAGCACAGCTGCCTCAAAAAACAGCTTAAATTTCAACCCCTTTTTTATTCAGAATCGGGAGAATTTTTTAATTTGAAAGACAAACCTGCTTAAGGACCTGGTTTGTGTGTGTTGATATTTTGCTCCATCCCGAGGAACATGGTGAATTTGGGGGATGCACTGCCAAAACATGCTGAATAAAATTTCCTCTCTGGGTTCAGGCCAGGAGAGACTGAAACCCCCAAACCTCAACATTTAGCCTGGGATTCACAGAGGACAAACAGAGGATTTTGGAAAAAACATGCCAAATGTTAATGAATACCTACAGAACTCAGCCCAGTATTATTGCCATCCTTCTGTCTTATTTTCCGAGTTCCTGATATTAAATCAGGCTTCAAATCATGTGTTACCCTGCAGTGGCAGAGTTCCTGATTTTGCTGGGCTCACTCCATGCTTCTGCATGTTTATCCAGGCTCTCAGGAGCAATATATCTACTTTACTGTTAATAAAACAGACAGATTGCATCATTGTCCTGCCCTGTAAGATGGCAGTATAAGTCCTGTTAATCAGCCACCAGATCAGTGTTTTATGCTCTTCCAGGGCATGTGTTTTTTGTAGTTGATCAAAAGAAGTAAGTAAACAGCAAATAAATAAATAAATTTAAAAAAACCCCAAAAATGTTTAAAATGAGCTTTATTTAATTTGCTTTTTTAAAGTTTTAAAATGACACTGGGAAATGAAGAAAATTTTTATGAGGTGGTAAAGAGAGAAGGTGATATATGGTATAATTTTCCTCATTCTTCTCTACTCTGCCTTCTTGGTGTGGCAGGAGGAAAGGCTTTAAAGCAGAAAAAAATAGAAACATAAAGCATCAGATTCAAAGGGATTTTCATGATCACATGTCAAACCCTGAGGTATCATCAGCACTCACAGTCAAAACCTAGCAAGATTCATCTTAAAACTGGCCTGTTTCTTGACTCTTTAATCCATATGCACGATTCTGGGATGCCGGCCCAAGCCCTCATACTTAGGAACCTGCTGTTTATTTCCATCCCCAAAACATCTACTGCCAGTGTGGGGCCTTTCTGGTTATTCACTCATTGGGATGTGCCTGTGAGACCCATTTGGGAGTTATTTTCCCAGAAGGAAGGTCTTCCCAGAAATGTTTTGTGAGGAATCAGGTCCTTGACAGAACGTGGGTGGGCTCTGAGTAACCAAGTAGGGCGGAGGAGAGCCAGGTGGGTGCTCCTGGTGAACTGAGTGGAGCTGGGACATGCTGATGTTATCAAGAAGAGCAAGAGGCCCCCCAGATCCCTTTTTCTCAGTAAATCTTCTGCAATTATTTCCCATGTAGGAGCAGGAGTTCAAGGGAGAGAGGAGCTGATGAATGGCAGAGCCAACAATAATCTGATTTTGCAGCACTCTTGGTCGTTTGGGTTAATGAACTGACTCCTGCTCACAGGCAACCCCACAGACCTGCAAGTGCAATTTGATGATTTGGCTTATTCACAAGTCCCCTGCTGTTTGTAGAGGATTTTTTTAGCATGGATGTCATCTGTTGGTCTTTACAATCTGTATTTAATAAAGGGCATTATGGGCTATTTTTTCCCACCTCATTTACTGATACCTTCTGCTTTCATTGCAATGGTTATCTCTCCTTTGCTTTCCCCTGCTGCGTCTTCCTCCTTTTCATTCAATAAAAATGCAAAAAAATCTCTTTGGGGATTATCTTTTTGTTTGACTGAGAAGCTGTGTGTGTTTTTCATAGTTTAGCTTGAATATCTTGAATATGGAAAACAGCACCTTGGTTTCACCCAGAATTTTGAATATGTGTATTTTAAAATGTGACTAAAACTAATCTGCACAACATTTTTTGTGAGGCATGGGAGAAACTGTGAACTGTTCCACCAAAAATAGTTGAACTTTCTGTATCAACACTGCTTTTTATTGAAAGTCATGGTGTAGTTAAAATTGCAATGTGATCAACAAGCTGTTTTTCCATTAAAGAATACAAAACACACTATCTTTTTGATAAAAGCTATTATTTTGTTAGTTTATGTTTGGTTTGGGGACACTGTAAATGCAAAAAATGTATTTGAAAAAAACTTTTTTTTTTTAGTGGGTTTTTTCTTTCCTTTTTAAAGAAAAGGCCATATTTCTTTATCTATAAAAGGCATAAAGAGATAGGGCAAGGGGGAATAGCTTCAAACTGACAGAGGGAAGGGTTGCATTAGATATTAGGAAGAAATTCTTTACTGTGAGGGTGGTGAGGCCCTGGCACAGGTTGCCCAGAGAAGTTGTGGCTGCCCCATCCCTGGAAGTGTCCAAGGCCAGGTTGGATGGGGCTTGGAGCAACCTGGGCTAGTGGAAGGTGTCTCTGCCCTTGGTAGGGGGTGGAACTGGATGGTTTTTAGGGTCCTTTCTAATTCAAACCATTCTGTTGTTCTCTGATTCTAAACCTATTTCAAAAAGATTAATTTTAAAAATAAGTAAATGGAAGCCAAAAAAATTTTAACACTATTTATTTCTCTTCTTCAAATATTGCTTTCAAGAAAAAAAACAAAACAACAACCCCAAGAGATTTAAAGGCAAAGCATTTTGCTGAAAACTATTGATACTGGAAAATATCTAAACCAACAGTTAAAGCCTCAAAAATCCATACTCCTCAAAATTAGGATTAATCTTAAATCTGGAATAGACCAGTATCCCAGGATGTCTTGGGGAGGGAGGAGGGAAATTTTCCATAGGATATTAATTACTGAAAACTGTTGTGGGCAAAGCGCTTCAGAGAGCCACACAGACAACAGCCTCAGATCAGGCATGCAGTCAGTGGAAGTGTTTTGGTTGATGCTGCTGGTTTCTCCATCAGGCATAAAGCTGATTTCTTGCACTTCCTCTTCTGCTTCACGGGGCAGGTTGAGTTATGTATGCCATGGGAACAGAGCAGCATTTCATCTGACCAAGCACAGGGTTCGGCTCCTGTACACCAGCCTGCTGACAGGCTCCGTGTGAGCAGCAAGGATTTTGGAGGTGTGATTCATCCCATGCCAAAGTAGGTCAATTGTGTCATTTCCTGAAAGTGCCCATTATTCTCCAGGCAGGTGCCCAGCTCCTTTAGAGGCAGTTTCAGAGCAGATGTTGAGTCTGGTGAGGTGAATCAGACCCTCTGAATTTTCAGAGCGTGTCTGCATTGCACACTGCAGGGTGACCTGGGGTACAAGCTGGTGACTGGTTAGTTCATATATCAGATGCAGAAAAGCTGCCTTGACTACCCAGGGCACAGAGCACCTCAATTTCACCTTTTCTAGGTGAACTGCTCCAATATATCTCGCCTTTTCCTTCTGCAGTGGATGATATTCCCTTGCTGTGTTGTTGTGTACAGCACATCAGCCTCATGTCTTTTTGCACTTGAGGAAGCCCCTCAGTGAAGTTCATTTAGTTGTAAANCAGTTCTAAATCTCCAGATGTCTTTGCTCCCCCACCTGAGAAGACGCCACCAAGACCAAAAAAAGGACAATTGGGCCCCTCCCTTGTGGCTGGCTAGGTCCTTTGTTTTTCTTAAGTACCCCAGCAATCGCCCCTTAACATGGGGAAAAAATTCCTTTGAGAGAAGAAAAGAGCACATACACACACAGAAAGAAAACTTTCTCAACCCCCAACAACATTGTACATTGGTTAAAAAATTAACTGCATCTGGAGAAAGTCTCCTGGGTCTTCTGACACGATGCTTCCTCTGCTCTTGAAATCCCTAAACCTTAGATTGCCAGGGTGTGTCGAGAAGAGCAGCTCTGTACCCTTCCCTTGTTTTGGCACCGTTTGCCTAACCAGGCATCTTCACGTTGTTGAAGATGTTTTTTTCTTCTCAGCTGATCCTTAACACAGCTTTGCTGAGCTCTGTGGGTATTGTGTCATCCAAGGGGTGCAGAGAGTAGAGTGCAATTTGGGGGGAAATCTGACAAAACCCACACGACGAGAAGTGACAGATTAGGAAAAGCAACCCTGCTCAGACAGATAAAATGTCACTCTGTGTGCAGGTGACACTTTCACATTATCAGCAGGTTGACAGCACTGCAGCCTAAGACCTTTGACAAGCTTTTATCACAGGTCAGCGAAGGCAGAGAACATAATGTGCATACAGAGTTTTTGGGAAATAATGCAAATCTAAACTGTCTGAACGCCAAAGGTCTTTGTATGACAAACAGTGTTTTATGCTGAAGTGATCACATTTCGCTTGGGGAAACTGCCAACACATTTCTTAGTTAAGTAAAATCGACAATGTATTTTCATCTAATTTCCTGACTCAAAACCACACATTTTTGAAAGATCCAAGACCACATTCATTACTGTCCTTCCACTTAAATAATTTTGGCAGGTTGGTCTCTTAGTTTTAAATAAGCCAAAATTAGCTACAAATATGTAGAGCTCTGTGCTCCTGTTCTTGAAGTAAAATCTGTGAAACTAATTGAGTGAAACTCTTTAATGAGACAAACCTCATTAAGATGGTAATTCTCCCCTGAACACTGTATTCCCTTACTCCTTCTGAATATTTAGCTAGTGTTACCAAAGATTTAGAGAAACATTCAGTAAGGCTTATTTGTCCGAGTACAAAATACGAATGAAACCTTATAACAATTCATAATACGTTCAACTAATGACAAAACTGGTCATGAATCAAATACATACATTAAATTTAAGAGGCTTTGATAGGTCCTGTGATGGCTGAGACAGGGGCCAGAGCTGGCAGATACAGCACAGCACCTATGGGAGACTCCTGGTCTGATGACCAGGTGAGACATGGTGGGGAATTTTGGTGCCCTGTGTTTGGAAATCTTTAAAAAGGCAGATATGGAAATTAAGTTAACATGAACAGGATGATTTTGTCAGAGTTTAGAAGAAAAAAGGCCTCAAGTAATCCAATCAGTATTTGGGTAGATGCAGTATCCAAAGGCTTCCTCAGAGGATTCTTAGGAAGACACAGTTTTTACTGAACATAACTGGAAGAAACCACAGCTAAAGTGCCTCTGCACACAAAAAGTCCTTCAGAAAACACAGCGGGATTCACCTAGGCTCTTGTTCAAGTGAGTCACTGAAGTTTTCTCCAGTGGAAAGATATAGCACACAGGAAAATTTACTTTAATTATACGTGTAGTACCTTCCAGAAGGCTGAAATGGAGACCAGTCCCTCCCGAATGCCTTGAAAGTCCCCAGGGCAGCTGAGCTATCCACCACTCAAGTGAAGGAATGAGGTTCAAAGCCTGAATCCCATTCCTTCTTATCAGCTTGTAGAGGAGACACAGGGACTATCACCTTCTTTTTGGGTGTTTCCCACAGGCATCTCAGCAGTTTGTGTGCCAGCAGCTGTGACACTCTGCTGGCTCTCCCCAGCTGTCCCACCTCTGCCTCCTCTCCAGATCCCCCCAGCTGTAAGGCACAGGGCTCTTGGACATTCCTTGGCCCCACCTTGGATCTGCCACTCCTCTGTTCCCTTGGAAACATCTCTGTGTGAGACTTCTCCAAGCATTAACCTTGTTTGCCCTCGTGTGTGGAGGAGAATACGGCAGGAAAAGAAGCTAAATGAGCTTGGCAGGCTGCAGGGAGACCCCCTCTGCCCCGTGCTGGGCACAAGGCACGGCTCGGGGGCTGGCACAGCTGGTGTCTGACCTCCCTGGAGCTTGCTGAAGCCCTCTCTGCGGGGAGCTTGGGAACAAGGCAGCTGCCTGGGTATTTTCAGGACTTTTTGTGCTGAGCTGCACGTCTCGGGGGTGCCTGAGGAAGACCGGGGTACCACAGGGAGGGGTCTCACTCCAGGAGGATGAATCACAGAAGCCAAACCTCTGCTTTAACTCACTCAGTGAGGTGGCTTTTCTATTCCTTTCTTACATTCAGACAGTCTCAATGAGGCTAGACTTCCCTTTTTTTTTTCCAAACAAGAAATATATTTAGAATCATAGAATTATGAAAGGTAAAAAAGATCTCCAAGATCAAGTCCACCCTTCAAGCGAATATGACCCTACCCACTAAAGCATATCACAGAGTGCTGCATCTCCTCATTTTTTGAAATGAGGAGACTTCCAGGGATGATGACTCCACCCTTTGCCAGGCAGCCTGTTCCAGTAACCACTCTTTCAGTGAAGAAATTTTTTCCAGTATCCAGCACGAACCTCCCTATTTATCTGAATTCAGTATCACCTTCAAGCCCTTCTCCAGTGCTCCTTCCCCTCTCCACTCTTCAATGAGCAACATTTAAAAACCATTAAAATTTTAAAAAACCAGCAGATGAGCAGAGAAATAAACCACCACCTTCTGAAAAGCCCAGCTCTGTCCTTTCCACAAATGCCATCACCTTTGTATGATAACAGATACAGCTCCCTCATGTTTGAATTTGTCTCAGAAACACGCAGGAGAAACACCAGAGTGAGTTAGGAGGAGGTCTGAGCCCATCAGGCTGTGACGATGCCCACACTGACCCGGCTGGCAGATCCTCAGTCAGCCTTGCAGAGGCACCAAGCCACCTCCTCACCGAGCAGTTTCTCATCTCGCTCAGACCGAGCTGGGCCATGGCAGGGGTGTAACTCAGCTCAGGAAGGCGAGGCAGATGAACGAGCACGGCAGTATAAATGTGTCAGCACAGCACCTCAGCCAATACCTTCCAAACCAAGCAGGTGTTTCGCTCCTGTGCTGGAGAACTTCCAGCTGGGCTCATTCTGAGAGCGTGGTTGGGCTGTGTGTATTAATTTGTTCCTGGTTCATCCTTGAGCGGTCAGTGTCTCCTTTGAGCCAGGAGATTAATGGTTGCCCAGGGAGATATGAGAAGATAGAAAAATAAGCTCCTGTGGTTACTTATTATTGCTGGATTTAAATGGTTCAAACCCACTGCCCAACACTTTTAAAAAGAATATTCTCTAGGAAGGAACTGTGGATGCCCCATTCCTGGAAGTGTTCAAAGCAAGGCTGGATGAGGCTTGGAGCAAGCTATTTAGTGGAAGGTGTCCCTGCCCATGGCAGGGACTCAGAACAAGATGATCTTTAAGGCGCCTTCCACCCCAAACCATTTTGTGGTTCCACGATTCTATGATGAACAATGTTAGAGGCGCTTCCAGCACCGGGACCTCTGATATGAGACCAGAATATCCAGCAACTGCAAAGCACTACATCAACTTGTCTGGCTGAGATCACTGTGCAGACACGCGATTTACAGCCTCCTGTAGCAGAATGTCAGCCACATAATTCCTGCTGCTGGATGCTCTGCTGAATGTTTTTGTATTTACAAGAATGCACAGTGAGCTGCAGAACGAGACATGCTTTACTGCCCTGTGTGCGTGCACACCGAGGGAATTGGTTTAGTGGGCAATAAGCTGTTAAAAGACTGAGACACTGGTAGCTAATACCCAGAGAACCCAGCTGCTTGGGGCTGTAATGTGAGCAGTGGGTCTCATCAGCTGTAATGACTTATCCTCTGCGCTGCTCTCACATGGAGAGGAAAACATTAGTCTCTGATGAAAAAATCCCTACATTTTGCTGAATGTAATACAGTGGAACTATGACTGAGCTCATCACAATTACTTTTTGAGACCTCTTTTCCTTAATTATTGCAGGTCACACGCGTCAGTGGATTTGTCGGATCTGTTCATACGCCCCTGGAAATGAAATGGTGCATTACCCAATTCGGTGGTGGAAGGAAAAAAACTTAGGAGCCTTTTGGCTTCTTGTCCAGACTAGTTAAGTTCATAATAAACGGGTGGGCCTCCTGCTACTGTCAGCAGTGCAAGTCCTGCTTACTTTGTTCCTTCTAATAGTTATTAAATATTCAATTTAGATGCTGGAGGCCAGTTGTCTTCTGTGTTTGATCTGTCTTGGGTGACAGGGATGTCAGTGCAGCAAAGCTTTTCCATTTCCATAAATATGGCACTTGTCAGATCTCATCAGCCTTCTGCAAGGTCGTATGAAAGCCCAGCTCTCTGCTGTGGTTTGGAGCAGTTGTCAAGGAGTAATCAAGTTTATGGCTTTGAGACTCCATTCAAATGTGCACGGTTTGAAGAGATCCTTTAAGAAATGAAATTTTGGTCCTGCTCCTCATTAGGGAGCTCACACACTTCAGGGGATTTATATTCTATTTTCTACTTAGTCAGTACAAGTGAACAATAAAATTCATGCATGTGTCTGGTTTATTCTCGAGGTGAAAAATTTTCAGGAGTTTTCCGAATTTTTCACATCTCAAGGGTAGTTGTTCTTGATTCAGATTGACTATTGCTGCTTACTCATTTATGAAATGTCATAAAATAAAAATTAAATTAGACAATAAGGATATATTTGACAGTGAGTATATTCAGTTTCAAGAACATAAAGGTCACACAGGATGGGTGCTTCCTCTGAGTAATTATGATTCACTAACAATATATATATCTGTGGAGAGTAGAGATATAATTAAAAAGTGTAAATATTAATATATCAATATTTGTATATGATACACAAACATTAATCTAAGTATCTAAGCATATATGTATATACAGATATTAATTAGAATATTTTTCCACAATTTGTTTGATTAATTACATATTTCACTCTTTTTTGAGATTCCTGGTGGCTTATTTCAGCTTTAATAAAAAGTCTATGGGCCTTACAAGTGTCATTTATACCACAGAAATCAATTCAGGCAAAAAGGTGCTGCTGGCATCAGTGAGGAAGAGAAGATGAGGGGATATTTGAAGAGATGGTTTAAAGAAAGACAGGAACTTTATTTACTGGGTCACTTGGATTTTGGAAGGAACATAATAGATGGTATAAAACACAGCCTAGGAAAGGAAGAAGAAAGGAATCAAAATGGAGGAGGATTAAGAGAGCAAAAGGAAATAGGGAGCAGATGAGTGAAAGCAAAAATGTAGTGAAATGATTAATTAGAGTCTTATAGATGAGAATGAAGAGTAAGGATGTGATGGATATACAACTAATTTCCTTTCAGAAAAAGCTGACAAGTGGAATAGAATGGTTTTGGAAAAATATATCATCAGGTAAGTTCACTGCTGCTGGATAAATTAAGGAAAATAATCCAGGAAGGTTCAAAAAGCACTTAAATGTGAATAAGAAGTTCAATAAAACCTCTCAATTAAATTAGTGACTGATAGTATTTTTTTTAAATTTAAAATTAGACCCATCTTTAACATAATGTTGAGTTTGGATTGAATTTTTTTTCTTTCCTCACAGAAGTAGTCAGGTTTTGCTTGATAATCTGAAAGCCAACGTTCCAAAAATTCTCTCTTCCTGTGTCAGTTTTTGAACACTACCATCTTCATCTGGCATTATTTAAGTCATTTTTATTTAACAGTTTCTGGCGGAAGGAAATGCAACACCACTGACTTCAGGGACTGAAGTACAGACCAATCTTTGTCTTCTAGCATTATGCAAGGCTTTATCCCCCATGGAGCACAAAGGACAGGGATCTGAGTCAACCTTCCACAGACTTGGCTGGGAAAGGATTTTTTGCTTATGTGAAATTTTCCCTCTGCATTTCCTTAAAATTAAAATAATTTAACTTGTTATATTTTACAAGATTACCCCCCTGCCCCCTAAAAATAAAACTGTAGGTCAAAGAGAGACCATCTAAATGATCTAAATGATCAAACTCAACACTTTTTTCATGCAAGAAGAAACCTCGTTCCACCTCCTGCCATGGGCTGGGACACCTTCCACTAGCCCAGGTTGCTCCAAGCCCCATTCAGCCTGGCCTTGAGAACTTCCAGGGATGGGGCAGCCACAGCTTCTCTGGACAACCTGTGCCAGGGCCTCCCCTACCCTAAAGTGAAGAATTTCTTTCTAATATCCAATTTAAACCTACTCCCTTTCAGTTTAAAGCCATAGCCCATGGTTATGGACCAAATCTCACAGCTTTCTACAGAAACCTGGACCTCTGAGTGCACAAAGAGCTGTCCCTGCTCAGTGGGGTCTTATTCCATGGCAGAGGGCTTTCAGAAAAGCAAAAATTTTAGGCCTCAGACTTAAGAACCCAGCAGCGCAAATACGGAGCTCTTTCTTCTACTCTGCACAAATTAAAATTGACACAGAAATGTCAAGCACAGGATCCATCTTTATTTGGGCAAGTGATGCTAATGCAGCACTTCTTTCCTTTCTGCTTCTCTGCAGGTCTGACACCAAGCCAGCTGGATCATCTGGGAGAATCCTCACCCTGGCTTTTATGGGATTCTTGGATCCTGGCTTCAGCTCTCTGCATTGCATTAATGTCAGTCTTAGCCACTTCAGTGTTGCATCCACTTCTGAGAGATGTATGAACACATTAGAGCAATTTAACTACACGGAAAACTAACCACAGCTGTGAGTGCAAAGAACTCGGTGATATCCAAAAGAAATCGTGCAGCGTATTTTAATGAAAAAACTGAATAATACTCTAAATACACATGCACAGTATTTTGTCTAAAAAGAAAAAAATAGAGGTATAAAACTTTGGAAATTTCTCAGTAGAAAATGTACTGGCTTTGTTCTTTTGATTATTTTTGTGATTTATAAACACAGAGCAGAACCTGATGATACTGGAAGAAATTGGAAGACTTTTTAAAATTTGCTGCATCTTTAGTAATTGTTTTTATTTTTATTATTGATAGTAGTAGTGCTTTCATGCTACTTAACCTTTCAAAGCTAATACCTATAAAAGCCTGTTTGTAATTTCACCAAATAACAAGTTTTAGATCAAACAATCCTAAATTAATAACAATGACAAATGGCCCTGGCACTGCTCTGGAACATAGAAGGGAACAACTCAAACACCAGTTATATCATCAGAAATCTCTGTAAGACCTGCACCACTCTGATCACAGCGGTGTAATTTTTCTCATCACTGTGAAAAAAAAAAACAAAGTAAAAATGCATATGAAGTTTTAACTAAAAATCTGAGTACTATCAAAGTGATTTCTGCTGCTTAAGACTCATCAAACATTTAAAGATTTAAGTCAAAGCCACACCAAACAAAAAAACCCCAAACAAATTTAAAAAAAGAAAAAGAAAAAAGGATTTATTTATTAAAAAGAAAATGCGAATTTCAGTGAGAAGATATAAAACTGAAACATTTTCATGTAGAGAGCTCAGACTAAATCTTCATGCAGCCATGCCCTGATTTTTCTCCTCCTTTAGCTCATCAGCCCATTTCTATAAGATCTTTGGTGAAGTATGTAGCAAACAACATCATAATTATAATTTTGTAAATTATGTGTGATAACAGAAATATATTTTCTTCCAATTCCTTGTTGTGGAAATTAATAATTTCTTTCATGAAATACGTAAGACTTGAAGCCTATCTGCAAACTGAAACTCACTGACAGCATCACCAGATGATTTACAAAATCAAGTGCCTAATTACACGCTCTCATAAATATTCATTCTTGTGCTCACAGTTATGGAGGAGAGAAAGTGAACATGTTGATTAATCAATTGATAGTATCTGATTCATCTGGCTATACAAATGGGAAAGAAAAGACAGCAGAGCAATTTCCAACAAATCTAGGGCTGCAGCAGATTGTATTGCTTAGGAATGTTTACATGAAATGAAAAATTAGTGAGTACTGAAAATTTGAGGGTGGGTGAGGGCAAGGGAGGTGCAGGCAAAGTGAGTAGATTTTCCACATCGGTTGGCCCTGTTGTTTAATTCAGGTGACAGAATAAAATTTATGCTTCCCCTTCCGAAGTTCATCTTAATATTTGCCTTCTTAAGCTTTGCCAGACTTGAGACATTGTGGCCAAATGGTCTGAATCAAACTGCTTTTTTATTTGGACATAGGAAAAACTGCTAAGCCTTTTCCACAAATGCAGTTAGTAAGAAATAATTGCTTTATCTGTTTTAATAAAATGTGAGGAAAATAAAAAACCTCTGAGTGCTATGGTAATGGTTATTAAATCCAGAGGAGCCCAACGTCTCTCAGCTCTGGATGAGAGGTTCATTCTGGAGAGGGTGGGGAAGCACAGTGGGTTCGTTTGCATAAATCTTTGGAAAACTGCAAGTTCACATTAGAAACTTGATGGGTCTTGACAGATTGAGCATCAACACAACACCCGGGAACACCTGCACCTCCCCTGGTCTGCAGATCCACTTTTGGGGCATGATTACACTGCCCTGTAGTGCCTGGAAAGGAGGGGACAGAGACATCGCTGAAATCCCCTCAAGCAGATAGGAATTTTTGTGACCTCTCCCTCCAGAGACTCTCAACAGCCTTTGGAAAATTGGTTCCTAATTAGACACCTCAGCTGTGCTGAGCTCCTGTGAGGGTCGGGCCTGACTGAGGAACAGGCTTGAGGAGTTTATTCCTATAAAATTGGTCAGAGATGGGGAAGCAAGGCAGGGATGAGGAAAAGGGTTTGCCTGAAGCCAGACACAAGGGTAGGAAAACATCACAACTCCCTGCTCCCTCTGCTCCCTATCAGCGAGACCACAGGGCTCATCTGGGTCACCTCCTGCCAACTACCCCTTGCTGTGCTCAAATGAATCCCCTCGCTGACTTCATGGCTTTGGGACTGTCCATGCCTTCACACCTTTTAATTATGCTGCTGTAACTTTTAATGCATTGCAAGCTCCTGTGCTTTTTGCTAATTTCCACTTATTCTGGAAATACTTTATCAAATGCTAATGCAGTCTCCACCAGAGACTGATACTGAAAGACTGTTGTCCCACACAGAGGTTTATTTTCTTCCCTTTGCCACCTGATTTTTTTGTCCTTCTGCCTTCCTTACTTTTAACTCTCATTGTGGATGGTTTGTTGAAAGCACCTTTTTTTTTTTCCTCAGTGCACTGAAGGGGAATTCGGGAATGAGAATGTGCAGGAAGGAAATGTACCTATCTCCTTGACAAAAAAGTAATTCATTACTTATTCTTACAGAAATTAAATCATAGTGATATGCCTAGCATGAAAGAGTTATGCTCTTAAGTGTATTAAATGTATTAAACTGTATTAAATGTGTGCCCTTGTGTATGTTACAGACATTCCTGTACATTACAGGCATCTTTCCATCTGTTTTTGCAGAGGAAATCAGATATTTGTATGTCATTGTTACCATTAAAATATCCATGTAAGAAAAGCTGTTTTAGTCTGTGTGTCACTGCCAATAACTAAAAATAAAGCTTAACTTTTCTCTATTGTACTGCCATATTAGATCTGCATAGTTGGTCACTTTTCAGGGGTTGTAATGTCATACTAGCTGCTCTTTATTTTTTTCCCCAGACTATTCAGTGATTTTATCCGTAGGAAGATAACAAATGAAATTTTTTGCCATTGGAAAAATATCTTGGCTATATACAGAGTTTGCCTCTTACTGAAGTTCTTTCCTGTTTCAACTCACACGACTTCCTAAGAATAGGAATTTTTATTTTGGGAGTCAGACTCAAATTAAAGCAGTCAAAAAGGGTTGATTTTCTGAGCTCCTAAGCTATATACTAACTCATTCAGAAATGGAGTAATCCAGACTTCCTGGGTCCTGAGCTAAGGATTTTTAGGATGTTCCAGCTTTTCTATCTATATCACACACACTGCTCCTCCAAAACGATTTTTTTTTTTTAATGTGATTTTTCCGCTCCACAGTCCCATTATTCTGATGAAATGCCCTTTCCCTGCACACAGGGAGCTTTGTGGAAGTCCTCAGAGCAGCCTCTCACATCCTATGTCGGCCACTCCACCCCGCAGGTGAGCAGCCCCGCGGTGCTCTCTGAATGCCAGTCCCAGTGTGCCCCATGTGCTCACGGCCACAGGTTGCAGTGGCTGGCTTGCAGACTTGTGCCTCTCTAGTGCCACTTTACAGCTTCATTTTCAGGCCTACAGTGCAGTAAATTGGTTCCCAACAGGCTGTGAATAAAACGCCTTTTTTTTTTTTTTTGGATGCTACATTTGTTTTTATGATAAAAACGCATTATGTGTGAGAATGCATAAAACTGGTAACAGAGTTATGGTGCCCGGACTCCATCTGGGGGGAGGGATGAGTGTGACCGTTTTCCAACATTAATGACTCCCAAACTAACATCTGTGAAAATGCTTCTGTCCCAGCCATGAAGCTTTACTGAAAATTGGAGAGGTGGACTAGATTATTTCAGGCTTCCAAGACCTTTTGATTGGCTCATTAACAACATCATCCAGCCAGGAACTAGCCAGCATCCAAGTAGCTTTCTGAAATTCTACACAGTTTGTCCTTGCTTGCTCTCCTTGCCATATTTCTTTGCTTTCAGTCCTGATCGTGGTGCAAATCACAGGGGTAACGGGTTCGGGGAAAATTGCTCAGCTGGGGTTCAGACAAGCTGAGCTTAGCATCATTTCATACAATCACAGAGTCACAGAATAGTGTGATTGAAAGGATCGTGGAGATCATCTTGTTCCAGATTCTGCCATGAGCAGGGACCCCTTCCACTATCCCAGGTTTCTCCAAGCCCCATCCAACCTGCCCTTGAACACTTCCAGAGACAGTAGGTCCATGGCCTCTCTGGGTAACCCATTCCAGTACCTCACCACCCTCACAGTAAAGAATTTATTTCTAATATCTAATCTAAACCTGCCCTCCTTCAGTTTAAGGCCCCTGGATTTTTGCTGGTTTCACAACTGTGAACAGAATTTAGCCCATAACAAGACCTGGGGAGTAAATGCCAGGAAACAAGAGAGCCAAATAAGTCACAAAAAATTGTTGTTGTTTTTGTTTCTGACTATGTCCACAAATTCTAGATGACCTTGTGAGAATAAGCTCCTAGGAACGGAAAACTGAGAATTCATTGCTAGTAAGAAAGGCTTAGAGGACAGAGTTTTATTATATTTACAAAAGTTAATGCTTCTTCAGTTCTCTCTCCTTTGACCCATTCCAGTATTATCAGATTAAATATATTCTGTATAGAAGAATTCTGATTCAAGAGCCATCAGAAACAAATAACATTTGCAGAAGGACTTGCTAGCAGAGCTTTTTATTCAAGTGCTTTATTAAACTCACCTAAAGCACTGATTAAACTGACCTAATGGGGTAAAGGACCAGCAAAGTGAAGATTTGAGAGCAGGCTAGCTGACTAAGTCTGGATTTGATCATTTATTCAATCCTCCCTGGATATATTCAATCCAAAGTTACTTTAATATGTGACACTTTTTTCCTTAGTGTCTTGAAGACCAGAGCCATAGCTTTTCCTTGTAGCAGCCTAACTTTGTGTTAAACACAGTGAGAAGTGTTTGGATGCTTTTTGAGTTATTTTTATTTTCAGTATATATTTCAGTCTGTTGTGAGGAAAATGCAAGAACCCTCTGACATTTAATTAACTAAGGAACCCAGGCCTGTGCTCCTCTTGATTTTATTGGAAGTTAGATAGCTCAACAAAAAACAGGTGTCTTTTACACTTTATTGGTTTTCTCCCCTTTATAATAAAGAGGCAGCTAATCAGATGATCCAAATACTCACTGTTAGTACAATGATGTCCTCCAAATATTGAGATGATTAAGTACTTCCATATTTCTGTGCAACTCTCAGTTTTTCAGTGAGAAAATGTTCCTCTTTTCCTCACTCATGTCATGATTTTATTTCCATAGTTTGGGTTGAAAGGGGCCTTAAAGCCCATCCAGTTCCAGCCCCTGCCATGGGCAGGAACACGTTTCACTAGACCAGGTTACTCCAAGCCCCATCCAGCCTGGTCTTGAACGCTTCCAGGGATGTGTCTTCCACAGTTTCTTTGAGCAACCTGTTCCAGTGCCTATTTGTTTTTAAGAGAGACCTGTATGAATTTATGTTGAAAAATTTTAATAAGGAACTGGAGAGCTTCAATTTTAATTTTAATGAGGAATTGATCCAGGATGTCCCTTAAGACTTCAGTTCCAATGTCCCTGTAAAATGACTTAACTTTCCTGTACATATGTCTTACAGTCATTTCTCTCCTTCCCTTTAATAATACCTGTTTGTGTTCTTTCCTTTATTCTCTAGATTAATATTTGCAAAATGCCTTGAAACTGAAAAAAGCACCAGCATTGCTATTACTGTTTGTGCTCGGCTCTTCAGATTCTGGTACATGAAATGTATGAGAGAGAGAACACAGACTAATTTAAAATCCCTCTTTGTAGTTTGAGGTCTATCTTCATTTTTCATTTTCTTTTCAGTATCATGTCCAAGAAAAAAACACAAAAGACAGGCTTAAAAATTGGTTCTGAAGATGCTTTCACTTCATATGTACCCAGCCAACAAGGCAGTTTCAAACACAGCCAAAAGACTTGAAATCAAGATTTTTTTTTCTATTTTTTTCCTCCAGTACAAACACAAAAAAACTAAATTAAAAAAAAAACAAAAAAACAAATCTGCAGTAATCTAAAGCTATTTCTGAAATGATAGTTGAGGCTACTTATTTTTTGCAAAAGACCTTCCTAAATGCAGGAGTTTGCTGGATGCACAGCCATGGTCTTGGCTTTATTGCACAGAGCTGAGGGAAATCAATACCCATAGCTGTGGTATTCTGGGCCCATTGATAAGAGAGTTCACAGGAAAAGGGAAATGAGGGTAAAATTGCTCTGGTAAACCAGTAATGTGCTTTAGTAATATAACTGTGCTTAGGACACTGGGAGAGGGTCTTTTAAATTAAATTACAAGTGTTTGAAATAAGAGGAAAGTAAACATAACAAAATTAAACGTTGTGTGGAAAGTACTACTGATACAACCAAATCAGAGCTCCATGACCAGCAGGAGAGTTCAGGAGAGGGATTCCTGATGGTGGAAATAAAGGAGTGACATCTCCTTCACGCCTGAGCCTGTGCCTCTGACTGCTCCATGGAGCCCATCAAGGACAGATGGGGTGTCTGGCACTTCCCAAGTGAGGGAAAAGCCTCTGGAGCTGTCATGGAGAGGGCAGGAGTTCCTTCTGCAGAGCTCCTGGGGTGGTTGTGCCCACACATGTGGAGGTTCCTTGGCTTCCATGGTCAGTGTTTGCTGTGGTCCCATGTGAGCCTCAGCAGGAAAAGCAGTTTCACTCCACAGAGGAGCCAAAACATCGGTTTTCTGTCAGAAACAGCTACTCCCAGTGCTCCAGAGGAGCTGTGTGGCTTCCTTCTACATCTTCAATTAACCTCAAGGAGTCCTGTCCATCCCAAGGGACAGTGCACACTGCAGTGTGGGGCCAGAGCCTCAAACTTTTCCTCAAGCACTGGGCTTTGTGTGTTCCCTTCTTTCTCACAACACAAAGTTCAGCTCAGCAATAGCAAAGACCCCTAAGTGACAGAATGCAGTTCTTCTGTCCACATCAGGCACTCGCCCGGTATAAATTGGTGTCTTTCCACATGATGGAAAAAGAGGGACTTCCACGAAGTGAGAAATTGGCTCATGACCTAGAAAATCATAAAATAAGAACTAGATGTGGAATAATTGATAGGAGACATGTAGGAATGCTGTCAATCTGTTCCCACAGGTATGTCCTCTGAGGGTGAGAAGGAGTGCCCACATCCCAGGTTGGGTAAAAAGAGCCCGCCCCAGGCTGGTATTGTGGTATATTCATGTTTGTGGAATATTTTAGAGGCAATACCTCAGGTAATCTGCTCATGTAGAAAAGAAGAAAAGCAAGCACATTCAGAAAGCCCGGGGATTAATGTCTTATCCACCAATATTTAGAAATGTACCCCCTTCATCAGGAGAATGATAGCTCTGAGCTTCCTCTGCAGTGAATATGGAAAGCAAGTCCTTCTACAGGACTGTACCTCTGTCTTAAAAATCTGACTCCCCCTCTGCAATCCTATTTTGTCCCCATTGTCTGTTTTTTCCCCCGTTGACTGTCGAAAGACCTTGGGACAACTCCTCCAAACTGTTGTCACTTACCTGCCTGAAATGAAGTCAGGTAAATCTGGGGCTCTAAGGATTGGAGCAGAACTGGATTTCAATACTTCTATTTGGTACATCCATCTAAAATTTTAGATCAGAGATTTCTCTCCGTTCTTTAAGACAACGGTTATTTTAGGAACCTTTTGTCATGACTTTGAATACACTCATGTATTTGAATATATATTAAGTACTTGTGTGTATTTTCCTTGGTGTCCTGACTATAAAAGTAAAAGCTTGGGAGGGATTAGTAGAAGATTCCTGTCAAAGTGAAAAAATTTAGATGTAGAACAAGAGATAAAAAAATCTAATTACTTCTAACTTTGAATCTGATATGTCCATAAAGAGGATTTTATGATAAGATGTATTATTTAAGGTCTCACTGACCCAGGAATTCTCTTCTTGTCACATTGGTGGTTCTGTTTTGTTGAGGAAAGATGGGATTTGCAGTCAGAACTGCAATATTTAAATCATTGCCAAAACTGTACAAAGCACCATAAGCATGCTGGATCATCTTGATAAAAACTCTAAAGAGTTCACAGTTTAGAAATACTCAGGCTCAAGGGGACAGCTTGTCCTTAAATTGAACCAATCTCTTCCTCAGCGAAAAGAACAAATTTATTCTCATGCAAAAATGTCTGTGGCACAGAACTGGAGATTTAATTTTACATGCAGTAGAGCAAAGACACAAAAAATGTCTGTTAGAAAGCAGTCCATTACACTGATACGCTATCTGTACACATTCATCTTCCTCTTTATTCATCATAATTTGTAAAGAAGTATTATTGCTTGCCATCCAGTAGTACTAGTCTCATATTTATCCGCAGTGTTAAGCAGATGGCTGTGAGTGTAATTAAAGAGAGAGGAAAAAACCCATTGTTCTTTATTGATAAAAGACGCAGAATGAGACAAAATTATTTTTTCAGTTTCTGCGCTGGTATTTTGTGACATTTACATGTAAGAATAATGGGTCAGATAGTAGGTCTTAAAACTATACAAATGTAATTCTCTCAGCACTAGAGACATAAACAGGGAATTTGTTTTCCCCTGCTTTTCAAAGAGGAAGGCATTTGAGGATTTGGTCCACTCTTTTGTATTTGTGCTATAATGTCAGAAGGCATTTTACATTTTAAAATTGTTAAAAAGTGGTTGTCAGTTGTGCAAGCTTTTTTTAAGTGCCTGCTTTAAATTGCTGTTGTCATTATGAGATACTTGTTTATTTTGCCTCTCACCATAGTGCCCCAGTGCATGATTTCAAGACAAACAGAGGAGGTCTTTGCTTTGGGACACTCAGGGTCTCTTCAGAGGCAGATTGGTAAAAGGTTAGATGTGAAAGACAAGAAAAAGGTCTTTTAGTCTGTATATAAATGCCTCAAAGAGATATATTTACAAATCTGCCACTGTTACTTTACTGTCTTCGGTAAGTGCCCAGGCCATCACAGAATCACAGGATATTCTAGGTTGGAAGGGACTTTTAAAGGCCACTTAGTCCTACTCCACTGTTCTGAGCAGGGCCATCTTCAACTCCATGGGGTTGCCCAAAGTCCCATCCAGCTGGGCCTTGAACACTTCCAGGGATGGGGCAGCCACCACCTCTCTGGGCAGGTTCTGGTCCACACCTTCAGGAAAACTGGGCTTCCTTTCCTGGTTTCTTGAAATTCCTTATTGTGCTCAGTGTGGGGCCTGGGGATCTCTGTGGGTTCCTCTGTGGGAAACAGGACCCTCCCTAGCTCAGGGTAATCCCTTTTGCTTTCAACCCCACCACAAGCATCACAACCTTCATTTGCACCATGAGACCTCCACCAGCCAGGTGAAGAGGAAGAGGAAGGAAGAACTGTTTATATTAAAAACATCCTCTGTTCTCCTGTTGTGACCCCAAGGGTGGGGTGCTTGGGCAGAAGGCCGTGTTTTACAAAGGTCATTTATCTGTTCTGGAAATTACAGGGCAAGAATTTTTTCTGTCATTCCGCCTGGGTATTTTACTTCAAGCCTCAAAACCTGCCTTGAGCGGGGCCACAGGAGGGGTGGAGAGGGGGCAGGTAGAGTTTCATATTGGCCCTGAGATGGGCTGGTTGGCAGCTGTGACACCCCGTGTAGTGCTGGCCGAGAGCAGCCCTGTATCCAGACTGTGCTTCCATCAGCTGTGGTGTACTCATTCCTTTGGGAATAGCCAAGGGCTTGATCCGTCTCTCTGCACAACACTGTAATTCAATCCTGTTATTATGGTCGTACATATTACAGTAAAGCCTGAAGATCTCAGCCAAGACCAGACCTGAAAACTTTTACAGCAAGAGGCAGTGCCAGTGCTCTCAGAAGGTGCTGCTTCAGTACCAGTTTTTCTGCTGTGCTTGCAGCAAACGCTGGTTCACGTTTACGTGGAAGCTTGGAGGCTTGAATTCTGTATTTAGATCTTGCTCACAGCAGTGGCTTAGGATTATACTAGTACCACCTCAAGTTTTTAATGCATTTGTAATAGAGTCATAGATTTTAAAGCCAGGAAGGAATCATTATATCATCTAGTCTGACCTCCTGTAACTTACATACTCAGGACATAAAGTTCACCCAGTTACTCTTCTGTTGCGCACTGAAGTGTATCTTCTAAAAATGGCTCCATCCTTGAGCTGAGGGACAGTCTGCTTCTTTCCCTGGAAATCTGCTTCAGGAATTAAGCACCCTCACTGTTCCAAGCTTGTACCTTACTGCTGAGAGATACTGGTGTGGACAACCTTCTACCACCTATTCCTCTGAAGTTTTTCTCTGCTGGGTTAGACAAACCTTCTCTGACTGGCATATTCAGATTCAGCTGCAAGTTCCTTTGCCATTCATTTTGCGATAAACTGAGCAGATAACAGAGGAAAAAGATAACACTGCATCTTGTTTCATTAAGTCACAGTGATTATTTCCTACCCTCACTGCAGTTGTCATTACTTTTGGTTCGAGTCAGTGACTTGAGACCCAGTGTTCTGAATTTTTTGTACTTGTATGAACTGGAAGCACTCCATCTCCTGCCCAATATTATCACTTTTAATAATGTACGCTACCACAGCTCCTATTCTCTGAACATTTTCTTCCCAAGGGAAGCGAGCCATAAATCGCATCATCCAAGTTAAATGTGGACTTTTCCCATTACTTTCAGCATGATTTGAAGAGTTTTCTGAGACTCAGGCAGAAGCTC